>OMLB01035259.1:0-11505 GCA_900302555.1 Myripristis jacobus | reverse complement strand
CGCGAGGAGGAAGAAGACAATCCTGCAGTCATTGTGATGTCCTGACTCATCACTCGGTGGTCTGCGTCATATTGCAACAGGCGCACACACACACACACACACAGGATTTAGCCGACGCAAATTATAGCTTGGTGATACAAATCGAATGCAAATTACATACACACACAGAAGGGAAACTGACTGGATGTTAATGACATGACAGTCAAACGTGTTTTGAGATGCAGTTTGGCAAATACCAATTAAAGGGTATAAACAGCAACAATGTGGGCCCATTTTTTATGTGCCAGTGTTGTTGACTTTTTTGATGCCGAAAGATATCTTCTTCTTTGATGTCTTTTTTCGGGGGGCTATTTAAAATACTAAATCATCCAAACGCTTTGTCCCGCTCCACAATAGGTCCCTTTTGTTTGCAGATAACAGGTTGATTTCTATACGCATTTATACGGGCATACACCTCGAATGCATCACCCTGTAATTTGTCTTTTTCCTTTCTCAAGCTGATGAAGAATACCATCTTATTTGCAAAAAATGTCCTGCAGGGGGGGCTTACCCACGCATACTCACTCTGTGACGGCTTGAAGCCAGGAGGCGTCGCTGACATTTTGGGCATGAAGGTCTTAATGAAATCCCGGTGGTGACTTGCACTGGCATTGCTAGCAAATGCTAAAGTGTGTCTGTCCCTGGAAACACGATGTTTTTTAATTTCTTACGAGGGGGGGGTTGACTACTGATCAATACATAGGACAGGCTTCTACAAATCCCAAACCTTCCCTTTGTTGTGAGTGCGTCTGCTCTCCCGTAAAGTAAGCCCAACTGTGCTCTCACCGTCTCTTTCCGCTCCGCATTATCGCTGTGTAGTCTTGACTCATCTAGGCCAACTTGCAGAATAATAAGCAGAGAGGGATATTTGGTGGGACTTTAAGAGAGCTGAAACTACAGTGCAGTGTTAGTGCCACTTTCACTCAGGCAGATGAAGAAACACTGCCAGTGATTAAGCTTCTTGTATATGTGTGTGTGTGGTGTGTGTGTGTGCGTGCGTGAGTGTGTGTGTGTGTGCCTTTCCTCCTTAGGGAGCCTGTAGCAAAGCCTTAAATTATACATATGTTCTCATTCCATTACCAGTGGCAACTACTAAAGGCTTCCCAGCATTTCCATTACCAAAATGAAGGGATGCACACACTCTCTCTCGCTCTCTCACACACACACACATACACACATACGCAGGCAGGCGCTTAAGTGGGACAATGTTGAACTTCACTTGTGCTTATGCAATTGAACTGGACAGACAATCCGGTTGGAGAAACGGTATTAATTTTAACAGGCACAAGTACTTCTGTGACCAGAAGGTTGCCAGTTCAAATCCCAGGGCTGGCTGGGGAAAAATCTGGACGGGGGAAGTGAATGATTAATGCTCTTTCGTGCCTTTACAACTGCCACTGAGGACGGCATTTAAACCTCTGCTCCAGTGGATCTGCCCAGTGGCCACGAGCAGAAAGACTGGGCAGCTCCCACGTGTGAACGGGTGTAAATGTATGCTTATGAGGCGAAGCCGTGCTGGAAGAGAGCATGCATCCTCAGCAAAATGTCCCAAGTGTCAACACATGGCACAAACACGCATGATGGAAATGCCACGACTGATCCATCAGCTCCGAGTATCTTCGATAAGCAACGTACCATGTTTTTGTTTTTGTTTTGTTTTGGGTTTGTTTTTTTTGCTTTGCCTTTTTTCACTTCACTCAATCATCAAGATGAATTCAAAGTCAAGTGCAACATGAATAATGCACTTGCATCCTTTTGATCCCATTTTCCAAAGTCATACATGACGCTAACACGCATCTATAATGGGAGATAAAGCTGTAATCCGAGAGGCTCTGCTTTGATTGTTGCGTGCTGTGGTTTCAGGGTAGCATGCATAAGCCAATAACATTAGCTAACTGCATTAGCAAATTATACAGCAGATGCATAGGTTTGCTAAACGGTGAAAGCTTGATGATACGGATAACCATATGGGCTACGGTATACTCTGCATTTTCTATTCTCTCCTGTTTTACATTAGTATTTTAGGTTACCTTGTTCACTCAAGTGGAAGTAACAAATTGCATCACTGATACTATTAAGCATCTGTTTTTTTGTGTTCCTGACCATTTTTTATTCCTGTATTTTTAAAGTAAGTATTGATGAAAAAATCTCAGCTCTCCATAAGCACTAGCATTTTTACCTCTCATTTAAGGCACAGTACTTGAAACGCAGTATAAGGCAATAATTTGATGGTTGAATCTGCATGATTGCTATTGTCTGACCTACACTTGAGAACTGAGTCTGTGTGGTCCTCATCCTCAGCCTGACTCACTGATAAATTACATGCTTATTTTGCAGCTTCTTTTTTTGGAGGATTATTGATTTTCACTTTAGTCTACCCCCTTAAAAACAAGTGGCACCCCTCTGGTGATCCACCCGTAATTCTGCACAATGCAACGGTTAAAATATCAGCAACATAACAATATGCTTCAGTAGGACATTGTTGTACTTTTTACCACTGAAGAAGGTTAACACTTGCACTGACTCATCTCCACCACAAAACACGCTCCACTTCACTCCCATTCTCCCCCACCCAGCAGGATGCCAGATCTCAAACCTTCTCACATAAACGGAAGAACCTTGCTGTGGCTGTTCCTCATCAGCTTTCAGATCAGATCGGAGCGCCGGGCTCTGAGGAGAGGTCTTATCAGACAGCTGAATGGAGAGGACTGGCTGGCGCTGCAGTCATTTGAGCTTGCCTAAGAGCTGAGACAACATCAGACAAGGATTAAATCAACAAACTGGACTGACCCTTGCTGACCAGGCAGGCTACTTACAACTCTTTGAGGCAGGGAGTGTTTAGCCTGTTGATGGGAAGACAGAGAGAGGACAGGAAGAAGGAAGGTAAAGTGGGCATGAAAGAATGAATTGAGGAAGATGCATCCAAAGAGACAGCTTTGTTGAAAGGGTCACCAAACAGCCATTCCCAATAGATCCTCAATTCTTGTGATGGTACAAGAGAAAAACAGGAGCAAAAAAGGAGAAAGAAGAAGAAGATAAAAAAACAATTCCTATGAGCTAACCCTATATCAATGAGCAACTTCCTAACAAACACATCACAAACACAGGGTATGCTTTCAGTGTTTTCTGGTCACAAAGCCCTATAGTGTCTGTACCTTAAATCACATACTGCATACTATGTTATAGACTTTAATAGCTTAAACTCTTAATACAGGTAAAACATGCAAAAATGAACTAATGTTGGTGTAAGAGTAAGAGATAAGATTAACGTGTTCATGTATTCTCCCAGCATGCTACAGCACTGAGTGGGTAGCTGGCGACACAGTAGGGGCCTCAGACGCTGTTACTTTCCATTCATCTCAGGTACATATAAGTCAAGAAGGTCTGATAAGTGGAACAAGCAATAATAAAGCTTGGAAACCGTGTGTCATGGTGGTGTCCATCAAACCTGTGGGGGAGGAGTACCTCCCCGCGACTTACATCCTTGTGGTCTCTAATACCCGGGGAGGGCAACAGGGTGCAGGGCTTATAGCCAATACGGCTTGAATCAGCTGGCTATAAATAGGGTGCACTCACTCTGACACATCATCAGGAGGACAGAAACATGCAGGCTCCCAATGTACTAGCAATGAAGCAAAAGCTGTGCGACATGAGCTATTATAAAAAATATGTCCGTTTTATATGGATGAAACTGCACGCAGTCCCCTAAAGCTACAATACGTTATTGTGTGTATTGTGAGTCCGGCTCTCTTCCCCCTATGCTGGGCATGTTCACGTTCCAAAGTTTGTAACTCACCTAAATGAGCTGTCTGATGAATGCTGTGGAATAAACTAGTACCATTAGCTGCTGTACATAAACCACAGCAAACTGGCTGACATCGCTTCATGCCTCTCGATACTTTTGTTTCTTTCCAGTGGCTCTAAAAGCCAGTGGCGTTTGCT
The DNA here is from genome assembly GCA_900302555.1 of Myripristis jacobus. NCBI lineage: Eukaryota > Metazoa > Chordata > Actinopteri > Holocentriformes > Holocentridae > Myripristis > Myripristis jacobus. The sequence continues at coordinate 7,524 of OMLB01035259.1, read as the reverse complement.
CCTGTTTTTGAACCAGGGTGACCAGATTTTTGCATTTTCCAGGGACAGTCCCAGGATTTTAGGCTTTGCCCTGCTGGATCTGTCCTCAGAAATGACCCTGGATCTGCTGACTCCTCCAGACGAAACTGGTAATGACAGGAGAAGTTGTGTAATAAGACCACAAGGCTTGTATACTGTTTTTAAATGAGGATATATTGCTCTGAAAGCTTGTGTTGTGAAAGTGTAGTTCCCTCTTTGTTCGTAACTGGTAACTGCAACTCACTGCAATCAAGGTGAGCCATGCATGCGTTGCCAGGGTCAAAAAAAATGACAAGCTTCCTTCTTTTACATGTATCAAAAGAGCTTCAGAGGTAGAATATTTTGAATCTGCAGGCTTTGGACTGGTTAAAAAGGCAGGTATTTGGTATTACCCCAAAGTTGGCTATAAATTATCTCCGTTGGCAACTTTGGCCCTGGAAACTGACTGGAAAGGTTAGACCTGTCTGGCTCGCTGGACGGGGTTAGTATTTTAGGACAGCACTGGTTGGTCACCATTGGTGATTTGCAATGCAATCTGGAATGGAGTCAGTCTATTACTTTATTCCTCCCATAAATCATTAAAAGGGCATCGCATGTCTGTCAGGGTCTGGAATGTCAGCGAGCCACAAATCCCAAATATGGCCCAAAAATCACTGAAAGATTCATGCACACTGGGATTTAGGCATATCCATACATCAACAGACCAGATAGAGGCTGATAAGATATAAGAAATGGTATTTATTTATTGTTATTTTTAACAAGTAAAAAGTTGCATATTGCAGCTTCAATATCCATAGCTACAACTTATCTTACTGTGGTGAGTGTTTTCTTTGTTTCCAGTCAAAACCAGATCAGCTGCTATGGTAATAATATTATGCGTGGACTGAAGTGAAGGCAAACATCATGGCTGTGATCTGCCTAAGACTAAATTGCAAAATGAGGTGGGTTTGCCCAATCCTGACGGGTAACACTCACTTTTGCAAAACCTGAAGGTGGTGGAGCACTTTGCACTTGAGTGATTCATCTTCTAAAACATATAATCTTTGCGAAAACACAGTGATCCTCTGCTCCGCTTGGTCTGTCTTCTTTGCTTCCAAGAAGTAAAACAATGTCACCACAAACTTTCTTTTCCTCAGATCATGTCAAATTATAAAAAATGTAACGCTAAGTGACAATGAATTAAACATATTATGGAAATTGAGCCGAAGCTACTCAAGCATTTGTACGTTTGGATTGTCCTTGTTGGCCTCATGCCTTCAAGTGAAAGTAAGCATTCAAAAGCCAAAGCAGATATCATTTCACAGGCAGAACAAGTCTCCAGTATAAGGTTCTGCCCCATCGGGGAAAAAAAATCACTCTAGTCAAGTAAAATTTTTTAAAAATTTAAAAATGACGCTGGATTTTGGAGATTAACTGACTTGAACCTGAGTTGTATTCACAGCTGAACACACTGTCCTGATAGCAAGTTAAACCGGTGGTTGTGTTCAAACATGCATTATTTTGATATACTTCATCAGATCCTCCCAGTTCGGGAACACTGGTGGATTTAAAATAGGTGCCTAATACAGCTCATAAACAATCTGATAATTTCCTTGGCACGATAGAAAAAGCAAGACAGACACAGAGAGTAACAGGGAGGGAAACAGAATTTGCAAAACAGAGAGTTTCTGACAAAAAAAACATAAGGATGACTGCCAATTCAATGATAATTATAGTCTCGAGGAAAAAAAAAAAAGAAATAAAATCAACAGAAAAAAAAAAAACATATTGAGCTATGGATCCCTGCCTGGGGTGAGGTGCTGACAGTATCTCTCTCTGCTATCTGAATCTGTCACAGAGCTTATTCCTCAATTTTAGTTCTCTGGAGTGTAAGGAAAAAAAAAGGGGGGGGGGAGAAAAAAAGACTGTCCTGCACTCAATCTCATCCACGGGCAAAGCCATCACTCACATGGTCATATTTGAATTAGATGTCTAGACATACAGTTTGCCAAAGGACTGCTCTGCTTTGTCGTCAAGGGTTTCCGTGCAGCCCTTATCCTCTATCAAAATGATAGAGTCCCAGAAAAGATCCAAGGCTAGAAATGAATGCGGGTGTAAATGGATGCTATCTGGAGGGGTTTCCTGGGAATGGGCCGCTGAAGTCCTGTAAAGCTCATTTCTCTGAAAGGGAACGGGAGGGAAACATCCATAACATCCGGCAGAATCAATACGGCGCCATATGATATCACAGGAAATGACACAATGGCACAACAACAACAGCGGCAGCAGCAATGATATACAATCAGGGGGAAGCCTTAACTCATCTTACCCATTTTATAAGGCAATATCAATACTTCGAACGCAAAGTCTCAGCACAGGTAATAATAATACATAGCTACTGCCCAGTTAAAAGACCATGCAGGTCCTATTTTGACTTTTCGTTGTATGGCGTATGACGGGCTGAATAGCGAGCGCTCCTTATGTTTCTAGTTTACTTGCAAGGGATGTTTTTGGTATTCAGCAACTTCCAGACGGTGGCTGTTTTGGCACAATTTGAATGCAACTGGAAAAAATAGCTCCTCTTCACGTGTGCACATTTTCACGGATTTGCATTCATTTTCGCAAGCCAAGTATTCACAAGATGGAGGAATAACTACCCCTGCAACTTCACCAGTTGCAGGGGTAGTTATTCACATTTTGTCACACGAATGAGAGAGAACTGGGCTCACATTAGCCCTCGTCTTCTAAGCTAACCAAGCATATTCTGCACCAGATATTTGTGACAGACAGATACAGTCATAACTCTTGACTAGATGTCAAAATAAGACCAGTTTGATCCTTCAAATAAGGGTTAAAAATGTCCCTGTGAGCGATTAGGAATGTAAACCCTCTTTATCTGAGGTCTAGTCATGACTAGGACTCTCAACAATGACCTTGAGCATGACAACTTAATTAGAATTTCAGTATTGTTGGCTGCTCCCTGCTTAGGTCCATTTTCACTTCAAGGTACTCCTCTCAGGGCAAAAATAGAAAGGCTTTCCGAGCCAAAATATGTCGGTGCATATATTTAACTTTATGCTTTGCATTAGCAGCTAAAATAAAAGCTTTTTAATAACTTCCTATTAAAATAATGCTTCCTATTGTACTGCGCTCCTCTTCTGTACTCCAGAACCACCTCTCCATAATGGCGTTCATTCAAGAAATCCTTTCCTCCTTGGCACAAATACTGGTATGCTGCTTGTCTGTAGTGCCTTTAAATGAATGCTGCTGATGTTTAATATGACGTTCAGCGGTTGCAAATGAGCCACGGAACGGCGGCACTTACTGATGCCAATTTTAACCATCTCTCGTGCTGTTCAGCCAGGGTGAGCGCCTATGCAGAGACCTGGCTCCGCACAGACAGAAGAAAGAGGGGTGGGTGGGCGCCCGAGTGTCATCGGATTTATCAAGTGGGAACCTCCCATCACAGATGTGCCTTTGAATTAGAGCCCACGACATCTCGAGAAAGCTCAGCGGTAAAATCTGGCATCCGAGAACCGCCGCCCCTCCGTACATGGCCTCTGTGCCGATCGCTCACCCACACTAGACTTCCACAATGCTGACAGCTTGCCTACACTTCGGCACACACTTTGCCCACTTCCACTCATCTCACCCGGTGGAAATGCGACCCCGCGTCTGATTAATAATAAGTATTATTTATGCGCTAATCATCCAAGGTTTCATTAAACTACTTGGTCTTTCACCTCTCTGCTCCCAAGGAAATAGAGCAGCTCCGCTCTTTCACAGATTAGTGTGTGTGTGTGTGTCTGATTATATGTGCATTCACAACTGTGTGTGTGTGTGTGTCTGTGTGTGAGTGTGTGTGTGTTGGGGTTTTGTCAATTAAACAAACAGACACTGTCCTTGGATAAGCTTTCTGGGTTTCTCAAGCACCTAGCTTCGATTCTGGGAACACTACAGTACTGTGTGTTCAATTCCCAGCTGTATAACTGGCTCCATCATACATGCTGTGCACAGAGAAAGAGAGAGAGAGAGAGAGAGAGGGAGAGAGAGAGAGAGGGTTGGGGGGCAGAAGGATGAAGAGAGAGAATTGGAGTGGGGAAAGGAAGAGACAGAGTGAGATAGAAACAGAGACCTAGAAAAGGGAGGAGAGAAAGAGGAAAGAGAGATATAGACAGGACCGGGAAATTAAATTCACCACACAAGAGTGCCATCTAGTGGCCTCCCTTTTCATCCATCTCTTCATCTTCATCTCTTCCCTTTTCTTTTTTTGCATCATTTCTTCCGCCTCACTGCCACAGTACCTCCCAAATCTTCTGTTACTCAACTCACACTTCCACCTTTTCCTTGACAAGTACAAACACACACACACACACACACACACATATATACACACACTCACACACCTACACACATATTTGCATAACCTTGCTAATATTTAATATGCATGGGTGGTAGCACGTGCGCATTGGGTACACACATGCACCTACACACACACACACACACACACAGGCTTGGGCTCCTGGGTTGGCATGCTATAGCAGCAGTGACTCTCCTTATCCTCTGTGTGTACTGTGCTGTGTCCATGTACTGCAATGGATTCCAAACAAGCAAACCGGAGTCTCACACACACACACACACACACACACACATGCACACACAGTGAAGGAGCCGGGCTGCCTGTTAGACAGCACAAAAACACTTGTTTGTCCCTGAAGCCCACCCCATTCCCCTTCCCACTTTGTGTCTTTTTCTTCCTCTGCCCCCTCAGATCCCTTTTTTTAACCCCTCTACCCTTGTCACATCTCTTTCTTTCCCTTGCCCCTTTTTTCTCCCTCTCCCTCTCCCTCTCCCTCTTTCTTTATCTCTCTCTCCGGAGCGCCCCCAGACTGTAAACAGCGGTGATGGATTACTAATTGTCCTGCTCTAGATGCACTGGGGTGGAGACAGCTGTGGGTGGGTGGATCAGGATGTAGTGCGTGTGCATGTGTGTGTGTGTGTGTGTTTGTGAGAATCACGCTATCAGAATAGATAGTGGGATTAGTCACACCTCCATCCTCCACACGCATGTACACACACACACACACATCACGTAGCATCGGCTATATTTTATGGAAAGCGGGTAATGTGTCAGCAATTCTTGACCTTCACAGCAAACATATGCCCTTCATTAAGCATTTGAGGTTTGACACCTTGCCCATTCTCCTTGCTTTGATAGCCTTGATTAGACCCTTGAGGGTGTTATTCCAATCTAAGCGCAATAAAATCTGTCCTGCGACATAAAAAATGAAAAAATAAATAAATAAAGCCCTGCAGCATGAAAAAATAAAGCACAGATCTTAACTGCAGAGACGTCTTCTTAAAGTGTAGTAAGACACAAATGAAACTCTACCCTGTATCACAACTTTAACAGCTCTATCTGTTCATGTAGACTACAGTGGTGCGAGGACTGATATTATTCCCATGGTGGCCATTTTGAATGTCAAACCCAGCATGAGAAACTACCGACAAGATTGGCAAAGCACATGAAAACAGTGGTAGATGGTAGCAGAGGGAACAAGAAAATGGACCAAAAAGAAATCGAAATTGTGACTTTGTGACCGTGGATTAGAATCAAGCAGATGTTCTCACCTTACAGCCTAATTCCCCCTGAATATGAGGAAAAATGTGAAATGAGGTTTCTCACCCAGAATGTGACAAACTTCAAAGTGGAAAAATGGCCATGGGAATATGGTTTAAGCTGTATTGCTGTTTGATTGTTGGCATTTATCCTATCCAATATGCACCGTCCTCCCTCCTAAGTAGTTCACAACCATACACTCTGTAAAAAAAGATGTGCCTAAATGCTGCAGAGAGAACCTGGCAAACAAAATACGAAGAGTCTGGTCATGTTTGCGGGTTGCAGACTTGCCTCTTGTTTAGGAAAATTGATCCAACTTCTTAAAATCAAGACTTAATATGTGTAAAATTCAAGCTTGGATTTATCTCATCATCAGTAACTGCAGATATCTGCAATTGCTGCAAGTGAAAACTCTTTGAAAATGCATTGTGCATTTTACTGCACCAGCCAAAGCAACTTTCTGTTGTGTGCAACAAACTCTTACGGTGTTTTTTTTTTTTTATCTGACTATATCTGAAGGCAGGGTTACAGTTTGTCTAGGTAAACAGTTGCACCGTAAAAGTCATAAACAGCCTTGATAGCGTACTAAAAGTGCCTTTGATTGAGTCAGCATGCGTGCGCACACATACACCCACGCAGGCATAGCTTTATCTCTGCCACTAAATTCCAATCCATAGGTTCCCCTCTCTTCCCCTCCACTTCCTGCTTCCTTCCTCTCTCAATTCCAGCGGTCACATCACACATCAATCTCACGGACACCAGCCAATGGAGATGTAATCTGTGTGGCTTTGGCTTGAGGTGCAGGGGAGAACGAGTTGATCGCCTTAATGAATTGTTCATCCATTATTTATAAGCGCTACCCAGATACTTTCTGCCCGGCTTCTCTAAATATATATTTATATAACGTGTCACTTTGGCTGATCGTCACGACCTGGCCCTGTCTCTTAAAGCGTCTGGTGGAGGGGGGGAGTAGTTTTGGTCTAGGACTGGTGCCAGCTGTGTTTGTATGCAGCTTTGCAGTTTGGATGATGAGGACGAAAGTAGCTAGGCTGACTGACTGTTTTTGCATGAGGTCTCAAAATCTGGCCGCTTTACTGTTACTTCATAAGAAATTCTCTCGCGTAAATACGCAGCTGGAGTCGTCGGGACGAGAATGGTGTGATTTTCTCATGCATAAAGTAGTTAACCCAATGCAATAAATAAACAAATAAAACAAATAGAACTTGATACATTAATAGATGCAGTGTGTGGCTAGAAACAATTCCCCCGTTGAGAAGCAGGGCCTGGCCAATGTTCCCTGAGCTAAATGTTACCTCAGCAACTGAAAAAATAACTCAATTTAAATTAAGCCCCATATTCCCCAAGCCCTATTTAAGGCTAGAAAGATAGAGAGCGGTTGTGATAAGATATTTTGTTGTTAGAGCTCCTTTCTTATAACTAATTTGTCAAAAGAACTTGAAAAAAATGCCTGTTTTTTGCTTCGCTGAAAACAATTTAATCATTTTTTGCCATCTCTGAGTGGAGATGACTAAATACACAGAGCTGAGGGAACATAGAGCTATTAAAATACAGAGTTTATGAAACACAGAACTAAGGGAATATAGAGCTGAGGGAACACTGGGCTGAGGGAACATAGGAATTAACGTACGTGGAGCTGAGGGAACATCTGTAAATTTCCAGAACTCACTTCTCAGCAATTCATTCATCAACCCAAACTACAAAAAATGTAATATCGTTTCTTAAGATGATATGCAGGCAGCAGCCCAGCAGGCCAGCATTTGCAGCAACATCCAAACGAGGATCAATTGAATTCACGTTTTCCCCCCCGAAAAATAATCTGCTCCAAGCTTGAGCTGTGACCAACTCGTTGGTAAATAATGTAAATGCAAATTGTGTTCGCTGGTGTC
>OMLB01035258.1:0-11566 GCA_900302555.1 Myripristis jacobus | reverse complement strand
TTTTACGCTTCTAGCCTCTTCTCCCTCTATTCCTGCAAAACACTAATTTTCTCTCTGTTACTGCTCCTCATCAAAAAAAAAAATCCCTTTAAAAATGCTAGACAGTTTTTCACATTCCAAAAAACAAGTTATGGCCTAAATTCTGGATCGAGGTGCAAGCCGCGTCACACACTCGACTGAAATGAAACAAGGGAAATAGACTGTCGAAAGCGCCAAGACCCGACGCCAAACGAGGCAGGTTCACGTGAAACCCGGCGAGCTCCAGTCACCTACAGTAATCTGAACACCTGCCCTCCCGTTTCAATTTGTCTCTCAGTCGACCTGCTTATTTTTGTGACTTGTGTTAGCACTATGTTTGCCACAAGGGCAATGGTGACTGTTATGCTCCCTGTGGAGAAGCGGTTGAGTGTGTGTGTGTGTGTGTGTGTGTGTGTCTTAACGATGCTGGTGTGAGCACATGTACACGTGAGAAGAGAAAGAAAGAAAGAAATAAACAGTGTGTTTGCATGTGAGGGTGCGTAATGGGCGTGAATCTCAGGATGCACGCCTTGCTGTGTGTGAGTGTGTGTTTGCGTGGTGGTGGTGGTGGGGGGGTACGACTTAAGGGCTTGTGCCTTAACTCCTCGGTGAGCCTGAGAACGCCCCAGTGGCGTCACCCCCACCCACCTGACACCTGTCTCACCGGTTACAATGTAGCAATAATACAAACTTGGCATCAAAATAACCTTCCTTTCCTGCGTCACCTTGGAGGGCAGCAGGCGGCTTGTTAACCCCGCCACCTGAACTCACACCCGGGTCGAACTACAAACAATAAAGCGCCATGTACTCCTCGCAGCAAAATGGGGGTCTGACAACAAAAGACTCGCTCAGATATTGCCGTCGTCAGGCTCAACTCTGCTCGGACTCGCGTGGCCGAAATGCATCGAAAACATACAAATACTTGGCACTGGTTGACCTGTGCGGCAAAGAGCTACAGCTGTGACACAAAAGAAGGTCAGGCCAGAGAGAAAAAGCATCACAAACTCAATCCAAAATCCCCTCTCCTCTCTTCTCTTCTCTTCTCTTCCACGTTCCAGCGCTCCCTCTCTCCCTCCTGCCTGCCTTCCTTCCTCCCTCCCCCCCTATTTTTGCACCCTGCCCCAGGACATGTTCTCTTTATTGGCATTTCTCCTCAATCTGCTGTATTAATTGTTCATCTGCGCGGGAGCAGGGGAGTCGTGTGGCAATATGGTGCTAGTAATTATTTGTGCCCATCGTGAGCCCGTGCTAAAAAATATTTTGCAATCCCATATGGGGCCAGCTGTAGATCACCCGGTACAAAGGCTAACTGTTGCTGTGGCCTCGTGGAGAACTTTTTAAACAAATGAGCCCGACTTTAGAGGCGGATATAACTTCACCTATAAAATCTTATTGTTTAACTCAGAGCAAACATGACAGGGAAGAATTCATGCCCGCACATAAAGAAAACAAAGGCTTTTCGGTGGACTACATCTACCTAAAGTCTATCATTTGAAACGAAAAAGTATTTTTCTCTCAGAGTTTGATTATCTATCCATCTATTCACGCCTGTTTGCCAATGATGCACAACTTGTGTTTGCCCATCAATTTCGTTTCCATAATCTTATCCGTTTCATTATGATCAATACACAATACAAACATTACAGTAAATCAGGCAGTAAATAAAGCAAAAACAGTCAGAATACTAAACCTTGGCAGTCCGTAACACTGTTTTTATGAAGTGCCACCTTTGTGGTGAATTTCATGCGAATCATTGCTGATATTCAAGCAGCAGAGTCAGGCCTCAGGTGACTGCGCTCGCTGCTTTTTTTTTCTTCTTTGTCTTTCTCTCTCTTCCCTCCCCTCGCTAAAGCCTGAGTGTATGCAGGACTCCTGAGGTTAGCGGAGGGCCTGCTTGTTGTTTTGGATGGCTGGTAGGTAAGCACACAGTTGTATGTGAGCAGCGTGCTCCTTTTCTCTGCACCGACATGCTCTACTGAGTTAGCTAACCACACTTCCCTCAGGTCTGCAGCCACTGGGGGATGACATCTTTGAGATTAAAGGACTCATCTGTAATTTATCCTGCAGGAATAAGGCTGTCAGAATTAACAACATAGCTACTGATTAATCTATCAGCCAGTGGTTCTTCTTCACCTGGGGGTCTGCGTGCACCATCAGGGTCACAGGATGATTTTTAAGGGTCACAAGATGATTGAAGGACAGCGGGAAAAATATAGTAGCAAATAAAAAACTGTTCTTTTTTCCCCAGATAAATCTCCTCTTTTTAAAAAGGGTATAACCTCAATTTATAAATGACAGTAATTAGTTTCATTAGTGAAACCTAAATGTAGCCTATTCTGTACAAGTTGGCATTCCTTTGGCTTTTAGATGTTTAGGAGCCTGACAGAACAACTGAAAAACTGCGTAATCCCATCTTCCAATTTTAATTTTCACATTTAGCAAAATCCTGCCAATTCTACATTAGTGAAAATGTCATTTCCATTATGATGACTGCTGTAGCTGAAAATGGTTGAGTTGTTGATACAAGATGCAGTGTAGCGTGATAAAATAATTTTAGGGCTCCAGCCATAAATATTTAAGAAAAAAAAAATACTCACAATTATTATTTTATCTGTTAACAAAGCTGCGCAACCAAATGAATTTGAATTTTTAGAAAAGCTCACTGGACACACTTACACTTCAAAATCACATCAAATAAATATGTCCACAAATCAAACTGAACAGCAGGTTAGATTTGACATATAATCGGCTTACAAGGCAAAACGGTTGTCACTGCTGGTTGAAAGTGAGATTCAGGACTTGACGAGATCAGCTCGCTCGCTGTTTAACATTCAAGTGGACAAGAAGGATTACATATTCTACATGCTCAAGATGTTCTGAGGGGGAAAAACACCATAAAAAAAATGTGTTTATACAACATAATTTGCAAATGTCCGTGCACTCTGGAGGTTGATGAATGTGAAAATGAAGAGCATAGCTGGAGGAAGGTGTGGGATGCAGAGGAGAAACTGCTATTGCTTCAATTTCTGAGCACTCCAGAGAACACTGCATTAGTAAATCCTGTACTCGTAAACCGAAATCTTTACCGTGAGGCACAAAACTAACGGTACATTTACAGCTTATGGCAAGGTATGAATATCTAAATATTAAAATTGTTATCCTCCACAGCATGCACTTCCTTGACTGAATAACATGGTCCTGATCCTATAGGTCCCTCTGTGCACATACATGTGTGTGTGTGTGTGTGTGTGTGTGTGTGTGTGTTTCTGCTCGTTCTCACACTCCAGCCTGTGCTGTGTTGTCTACTGGGCCTGGCTGTGCCCCCATGGGAATGCCCCCCCCTCTTCTTCTCTCTCCTTTCTATGTGTCCCACAATCCCTCCTCTGCCACACTAATTGTTTTTTATAATTATTTTCACCCTTCTGCTATTGTGACAGGCAGCGGCTGCACTCTTCTTAACAAATTAGCTCGCCGCTCAGGAGATGCAAAGGATACAAGAAACACAGCTGACTTCAGTGTTGTGTATTACGCTTGCAAGCGCACACATGCCAGTATGCACACATACACACTAGCACAGAATACACCCCTGCGCAATTAACAAAATGTTTAAGATGCCTGCAATTTAAACTAAGGATGCACCATTACTGCTGAGACTGCATACAAAACTTTAAGTATTAAATACCATATAGGGGTGGAGGGGCTGATTCACTTAAATAGGGGCTCTTTTTTTTTTTTTAATTCCTGAATTGATATAATTCAAAAACAAAAAACCTCAATAAATCGTACTATGACATTATAGTGCTTGTAGAATCGTAATACTTCAATACTGGATGTACATTGTTTGGAAATGTGAGTCATGGTATACAGTGTCTAGCGGTGTATGATTCAAATTTTTCCCATGGTCTAGTATTAAAACAAGCAAATAAAAATCACAATAAATCCTAATATCAAATCACAATCCATTTCTCCATTTCTTGCATTAAACAGTGCCAGTTGGGCCATTAGTTTTGGGTCAAAATATCTGATATGAAATCCTTCTTTTTCCAACTGTGAGAAATACGAGCTTCTGTTCGACAAAAATACGAGAAAATCAAGAGACTATGCTTTTCTTTCAGGCATGTTACTTTTGGCTTTTGGGCATGAGTCGAGTGAGTCAAACTGCAATTACTTTAAAAACTCTACATACCAAGTGCAAGAATCACTAAACCACTCAATTAATTCATGCATTCACTTAGCAAATACAGTTAGAAAATCACCAGGCTACCTCCTGATTTGTAGGTGCACAGTGAGCTGGCACTCACCTGGCTCATGCTTGTGTGACTTCTACCGTATTACCAGGTGTACAAGCACACACTGTGTTGGCCTTATACAGGGCTCTTGCAGCTCTATGTTACCCAAATTGCACATGCTGTACCTACGCAACTGCACAACACCCCACCCATACCCAAGGGTGCTGCTGAACTGGGGGATGGGCTGTCAGTTAATGTTGCAGGCGCAGGTGTTGTCTCCCCTCGAGACTTCATTGACACCTCCGCCGCCACTCACAACAAGTTGACAAATGTACCTGGCTCTGTCAAAATGCACCAACCGATTGACCTCAGACATCTCACGCTGATAGCAGCGCAAACACACGGCTACCTGCAAGTGAGAACCAATTCCCGCCTGGATACAACGGGGATAACTGACACCTGTGAGAAGTACTGAGGCTTAAACACATCACAGTCTGGTAACAAAGACAGAAAATACACCAAAATAGTCATATCTGAACCACTTATAAACTTTTGCCATGGGTTTTGAAAGGTGTGTTTAAGTGCAGAGGTTCAATCGTAAACACATGAAAGAGGTTGGAGTGATGCTTTTATCAGAGCTGAGGCACATGCATTTATGGACAGCAGCGTTAAAGTGAGTGTTTCTGTTGCAAATGACAGAAACACTCACTTTAACGCAGTGCAATCAGCATTTGGACACAGAAACATCTTTGAGAAACCAGAGGACCGACTGAGACTAATCTATGATGTCAATCCAACCTGACACCTACAGCTACTCTGCTGTGGGAGACTGAATTTTTGGTCTCGCGTCACGTTTGTTTTGAACTTTTACATATAAATGAGTCTCATGTTATAGTGGCCATATCGGGTACAAACAAGAAAATGTGCTCTTGAACACATAATTATGGCGGACATGGTTACACTCCCACCTCCCACCTCACTGCTTGAACACAGACCAAACTGTCCTAGAGCATGAGAGAGACACTTTTCAAAGTTGAAACCCCATTTTGTTCTTCTTTAATGGAAACTGATAGCTATTTCACGGGGGTGAAGTGTAATATCATGGCATTTATCCTAGGATTGTGGCAATGACAGGGAAACTGTCATAACACTACATTTGTAAAGTACAACACAGTAAATTAAATACAACGATAAAGAAAATTCCCTTCACTTTTTTACGTTCTGGCTGTGTGAGTATTCATTTTTGTTTTAGCAACTGTTTCGTCCGTGCACCAGCACAGAGTACATTTCCTGCAGGAAATCATGAGGGGAAAAAATTAAATTCAAATTTTTTTTCTTATTTCATACACTGATGAAATTATCGTAAAATTTTCTTAGTGTTTTTAAACCTCCATGCTGATGTACTAACAAAAAAGGGGCATTTTAAAGTAGTAGACATGACTCACTTGAATTTGAACTAAAACCAAATGAGCATGTTATTCCTATGTGAGGCAGCCCAGCGTATGAACATCAACAACTCTAGTCCCAAGATGGAAACTAGAGTCCTGGGGCTCTGATATGCTGTGTCAGCAAAGCACAATAGTTTGCTCCACTGACCGACAACTGGAGGCTGACTATATGGACTCCCAGTACATTTGCATGAGCTTTTACATCCAAAATAGTTTCATTTAATTGTATTATTTGCAGTCATGATGCAGAAATGTCCCCATATATAACGAGAGATCAGACCTTGTACTTACTGTTTTGAGATAATTGCTTGCACTCTTAGAGCTTAGGCTGAATAAAATACAAAACAGTGTAGAAATAAAATGAAAATTCTGTTTTAGGATGGATTTGTTGTTCAATTCAAAGAAACGGAGAGGAACAGGAGTTACTGTTGTGTGCATATTATGAGTAGTTACCCTGCTTCGAAGGTAGTCTGCCAGGTTCTTTCGTGTGAAGTTTGCTGCTGCTGCTGGACTTAGTTCATAACCTGAAAAGATACAACAGGCAACAAATATTATCAATAGAACCAGTGTTGCAAATCCAAATTATGATGAGCGATCAGTGACACTAATAAAAAAAAAAAGTAAAGAACAACCACAGGGAGCAAACAGAATATGTGGTGAAAGTCAAGAGTCACAGATAGATATCTAGACTGAACTGTCAGCTTGTTACACATCCATCTTCATCTTCATCCGCAGGATTGCTTGAAACTTTTTAAAGTGAATGTGTGATTCATGGATCTGGAACCAGGTTACAAGTGTCAAACTACACTGTACAATTCTACAATACAAACACTGACTTGCCATTTTCTCACAAGTTAATCTTGCCATCTATTTGATAGATTGGCTAGATAGAGAGCTTTGTTAATGCAAAATGGGAAAACTCATGACACCAAATCAATGCATACAGGTAACAAAACAACAGACGACAACAAAAGACAATGCAGGCACAGTGAACAACAAAAGTAACACTGTAAAAAACATTTGACATGTGCTCGACAGCGTAAAAATGACTTGTTTTCTTTAATTTTTGTGCTTTGCTTTTGAGTTTGGGGCATGTGCCTCGTCAACAAATGCACTTTGCAATCCAGACAACCATTTTAGAGTTTTTTAAGACTCAAAGTCAGGACATACCTTAACAATCAAGGAGGTCCATGCCACACAATAAACCACTGTATTGTCTCTTACCGTTCCTCATTTTGTAGAGCTGAACATTTTTCTGGATGTACTCTGCAAACTGCACCGTGTCTCCAGCTTCTCCCACACACAGCAGCAAGATCTTCTCACTTAACTTGAACATCTTGTCATAGTCTGTAAAAACACAGTGATGTGATCTGCATCATGATGACAGCTCACATCAAGATGGCTACCTCCTGACTGCTGAGGTGGAAACTTACTTTCACTTTCACTGCCAGTAAAAAAGCCTCCCCGTCACCTAGTGCTAGCTTTAATATTTTACTAGAAACACAACAGTGGTTTTGCAAAAGTAGGGTTGCCAGAAAACATAGACAACACAATTATCTGACTTGTAGCTGCAACAGATGGAGAAAATAACGCTAATTATGAAAGCTAGCACCGTGAAGCTAAAACTACATTAGCATTTTGGTGATGTGGGTGATGTTACCACGAATTAATGCCTTATATAACAGTCTGCTGTAAATATAATAATCCTAACCACCGTTGGTTTAGCTAGCAAACATTAGACCTTTCCAAATTAACGCGAATGAGAATTATTAAGTTGCTAGCAGTGATTGTGCTAAATTAGCCGGCTAAGCTAAGGCAAGAGAAGCGGAGTCATACCGTGCTTCATCTGAATGATGCTGCTGGCTGCGACGTTATCGGCGGCGACCAGGACAAAATCCGGCCCCTGGATCCCGATTAAATACTCCATCCTGTAGATTAGAAGTACACTTGACTATTTTTTTTAAAACAGTCTGGAATAACCGACCACCTCACTTCTTCAGATTACACAGCAAAAGTTAAGATGTGCGGCGCGGAGCAATCGGCGTCACCGGAAGCCAGACGGCTCGTCACAACTGCGCGACTCGGGCGGGCAATTTGAGCGGTTTGCTGTTGCTGCTGTTGTTGTTGTGCTCGGTTAGAAAACAGACCTCGACAATACTGCCCGAATTGTGGGAAAATACAGAAGAAGCGTATTATTTCAACAAGAGTGAGTAAAAATGAAGGGAGGAACGCCTGACGGCTCGCAGCGAAGACGGTCAGCGCGGTTGACTTCTCCGCAAAACAACGTCAAAGTTGACAACATGGCGCCGGCGACCGCTGTGAAACGCTCCATCACCGTGAGGAAGATAGCGCCCAGGAAAACAGCCGTGCCGTCCGAGCACAATAAGGAGAATGAGCAGAGGAGGCCCGTCTCTGAAGGCGGCGGGGGGGAGCAGAAGAAGCTGAAGGTGTCCACCCCGGGTCCTGTCTTGGCCGAGCCGGCCGCCAAGAAGGCCGCAATGCCCTCACCTATCCTGGCCTCGCCGCCGCCTTGTCGCCCTCAGCCGGCAGCAGCAGCAGCGGCCGACCCGGAGGACTTGGTGTGGTCCAAGAAGGTGCGTCGGTCCTACAGCCGCCTCAGCGACCCGTGTCCGAGTAGCCCCAGCAACAGGGAGTCTCTATTCGGCTTTGACAAAATGAAAACCCCGGAGGTGATGCGCAAGGCGACGGGCACCGACAGATCCGGGTGTCTCTCCGGGCTGAACTCGTTCACCTCGCTGCTTGAGGCGGAGGACTCGGCTCCCTCCTTCCCGGAGCCGGACACTAACATCCCCGGGGTGGCCGTGGTGAAGGAGAAGAAGAGGAGGAGGAAGGTCCAGCAGATTGACATCACGGAGCTGGACGCGCTCGCCGCAAAGATGAACGCTGAGTTTGATGAGGCGGAGGGGTTTGATTTGGTGGTGGAGTAAATTTGACCCTGACACGGACTCTTGTGCTGCAGATGGAGGTGGTGATTGAACCAGTGACTCCATTATACATGACATTGCTATGTTTTGTCACTGTCATTCTTAAAAAAAAATCAGTTTTAAGATGTGACACATAACTAAAAACTTCAGGCTGCTTTTCTACACATGCAACCCCATATCTGCATATTGTATAATGTTGTTTTGAGTTAAGTTTTTTGTTTGTTGCCTCTGTGGTTGTTTAATTTTGGTGATACTAAGGCACGGTGTAGTCACATGGAAGTGTTTTTGTATTTTACAACGAGCAGTGGAGATGTTGGAAATGTTACCCAGGTCTAGAGCACTATCTTTGCTGTGATAACTGGGGAAATGTTGATTATAGATGCTGTTAATTCTGGTCAGACGGACTCGTTTTGTTTATCCGAATGTTAAATGTTCAATCTGGAACTGAGAGTAGAGCCTTTTTGTTTGACCTTTTGGCCTCAAACCAGTTCGCTGATGTCAAGATACAAAGACTGAACATATGTGCCAGATTTACAACAGTTTAGAATGCATTTTGAGGCCATATTTTGTCTTCGTTTGTGTTGTTTTGTAAACCATGAAACAGCATCGTTGGTGATGCTGAGATTCAAATGTTATGGGAGATTTTCCATCATCAGGTCCTGCCTCTCAATGTGTTTATATTCACAATCATCCCACTTACAGATCAGATTAGGGTTTTAATACAGCAACTTTCAATCTTGAATCTGTCCTTCAAACAGGCTAGTTTTAGTTTTCATTTCTGTAAATGTTTTGGTTACATACCCAACCAATTAAATAAACATATTCTGGAACTGAAATCAGGGGAATTATTACAGTTATTTCATAAAGTGAAATCCTATGTGCCATATCTGACCCATGTGCAAAAAAAAAAAAAAAACAGAAACTCATTGTGATTTCAACTTCATTTTGTATCTGCAGGTTTTAGTGAAACAACAAAATCTACAGTTATTGTTTGCAAATATTTCAGAAAGCTAAAACCCAATCAGCTGCCTGGCTTGGCCTCAAATTAAAATCTGAGGATAAGTTTGATCCAGTTCTGTTCATCTGTATGGTAAATGCACTTATGTTTATTGTCTTCTGCAATATTTGAGCCAAACCTCAAGCTGAATGAAGTTTGGGCAACGCCATATGTGACAATTTTGCTCATATAATCGGCCAAATGTTTTCTGAATCACAAAATGTGAGTGCTGTCGGTACACAGCTGAGGTTTTTCGGGGATGATGGCAGTCAGTATTGATCCTGTGGACCAGCATGCTGACGAGGAACACGTTATTTAGAGGACCTTTGCCTTGAGGGAGTAAAGGGAGATGGATTGAGGAGACGAGTGAGTGATCTGTCTGAATGTAATGAAGAGCTGGACAGGTAAAATATTTTCCTCCTGAGCCTTTTTGAGCTGTAAGTGGATGCATCACATCTCACATGACAAACACTAACAAGTCTGCTCTCCTGCCATGCAAATCAAAGAACGGATTAACCATCTGTGTATGTCTGCATGGTTTCTCGTGGTTTCCTGCAAGTTAGATGGTTTAAACCTCTTTGCACTTTGTAGAAAACAGCTTCTCAAATGTAACCGAGGCAGTGTAGACTCAGAAATGTAGCTGATAATCAGGTAGAGAGAGTATTTTTGGAAATAGAGTACTCCGTGTACTCACTCTTGGAAATGACTTTTGCCATCATTGATCTGTTTTTTCAAGTTCAGAAAATCACACTACCTTTCCATCACAAGTGAATATGACTCGATGTCACAGAAAACAGTTCTAAAGCTATTTCTCTGTCAAATCAGTCTCGGTTTTGGTAGCTGATGGTATCGGCAAAGTTGGTCTCCCATTTACAGTCAACAGAAAAGATCCAAGATTTTGCTCTTTCTCATATTGAGGGTCATGAATGCTTTCAGATGCTGCCAAAACCGAGACTGAACTGTCATAGCAATCATAGAAATATTGTCTATTGGGTGAAAAAAATTGGGTGGTGGAAAAATTAAGTCCTTTTTTAACTTGAAGAAATGATCCCCTGGCGTTATTCCAAAGGTGCAGGTACTATTTTATGGTGGAAACAAAATATATCTACACCTCCTATACCCATCTGGAAAAAAAAACACATCTCTGAATAAGTTATGAAGCAGGTTATTTACATCTGCTGAGCGCATGTAGAGATGCTGATAGTATTTCTCTGTGCATGTGAAAGATAAAGAAACACACAGGAAAATAATGAGTGTGTATTTGAGTGTGCAAGTCACGTGTGTTTGTGTGTGTTGTGTGTGTGTACCGGAGAGTCTCAGCGAGTAAATCCACAGTTTGCTCATGCATTTTAGCTTGTGCAAAACGTGCTCTATTTCCTCCTCAGGTACCATTTCATGTTCATACCCTTCATTTGGCATTTCTGCCAGTCTGGGGGGAAAGAGGCAGCACCTTTTTGTGCCGTTCTCAACCCTGGCGCTTGTGTGTGTGTGTGTGTTTGTGAGAAAAAGAGAGTAAAACTGAGGCGCCCTTTGTAGCCTTGTATATTTTTAACAAGGTATTCATGTCTGCTTGTCACAATGAGTGAAAGTTACAGATGGAGAGAAGTGAGGAGGGCTGTTTTTGAGCACTTGTCAAAATACCAGCTGCTAGAAACAGTTATTGATTTACAATGCAGCTGCAGTTTGTGTGTGTGTGTGTGTGTGTGTGTTGGCTTTTGAATCTGCTTTTTGGAAGCTGGATATTTTATACTCTGATTTTTTTTCTCCCCTTTCCCTCTTTTTTTCTCTTCTTCCTCTGCTCTCTCTCTCCCTTTCTCCCTTTTTTTCTCTCCCCCATTTCACTCACGGCAGTTGTCGCTGGTTCAGCTTGACTGCTTCGTTAGGGCTCATCATTTGCATTCAGATTAATTATCTAATTACCGACAAATG
>OMLB01035257.1:51895-66465 GCA_900302555.1 Myripristis jacobus | reverse complement strand
GCGTGCGTGCGTGCGTGCGTGCGTGCGTGTGTGTGTGTGTGTGCATATGCATACTTTCTCATGATTCATTAACTGGCTGTATTGACATAGTTCAGCAATTACATCTCTTCAAATGTCAAAACTGGAATTTTATTCCTAAAGTTTTATTTTAATTTTGTGGCTGTAGTGGCTGATCTCATCTCATCTCCTGTGCTGGTTTAAATTACAGAGATTAGATTAAACAGCTCTTTATGTGCATCACTTTCTGTTTTCTGTTTGATTAAATTGTTAAAAGCAGTTGTCTTGTGTGCAGATCCCCTGCGCTACACTGCATGACGTGATCAACTTCTTAGTGGAAAAAACCAGTGGAACTCTGATTCCTCTCATCATGGAGAGCGCGTATGACAGCAACATCTGTACGAATCACTTTCAGCTGATTTTCTCCATCTTTTCCACTCTGTTTGTCTCCTTTTTGTCTCAAATACTCACTCATTTCCTTCTTAACAATAATGCTATGTAATTACATGGATAGTCTCTTTAGTTTGTGACTAATACAAGCCATTCGAATCTCCATTCCCTACAGTATTTATTCATTCCAATGAAGAAAATGGAGAGAAAAGTGTTCAGTGTGCCCTATCAAACACTGTCCCTTCTCAGAGATTACCTCCTAAACCAGGTACTTTGCCCAGGAACACACACACACACAAACACAAACACACACACACACACACACACACAAACATACACCCACTAAAATACTTGAACTGTTTGTCAAACCAGTTTGTTTTGACGTGAGGAATGCTATCTTTTAAGTCACACAAATATTTGTCAGCTTCAGTGACTGCAAGTAGAAATTCCTCCTCCTGCATCTGCTTTGGATGTTGTTAAATGTCAAATGTTAGCCTTCCTTTGTTATTTATTTATTGAAGTACCTTGCTCCCTGGATATTTCTTATATGACCCACATAATAATGATTAAACATTATCTCTCACTGTAGCTCCAAGAAAGCTGGTTCCGTTTTCTAAAGCAGAGCCAGAGCCAGACACAGGAGAGAGTCTGTATATGAATGAAGATGCATGTAAGTACCACACTACTGCAGCCACCCTCTGCACGCATCAGTTCATCCATCATCACTCTTGCCATTCACCCATTTACTCACGAGCACACATAAACAACAGGTGTGACTGCATTTTTTCCACGGCTGCAGCTTACTCGTGTCTGTGTTCAAACAGTGCAAGACATAATGAAAGAAGAGGCTGAGCGGCTTTCATCGTGCACTGATCTGCCAAGTGAGTAGTTTAGCCCCTGCGTACCTACTCAACTATCTGTCTTATACATACACACTCATTTATCTGTCATGTTTTTCAGAACCTGACAAGCCGAGTCTAAGGCAAGCACTGATGCCTCCTACTCGTACGTCTGCTCCTCGCTCTTTCCCCGCCTCTTCCTCCACCACAGACAAGCCCAACGGGAAGACGAGGGCTCACTCTCTGCCTTCAGTCCAGCCTGACCATCGTGTACAATGTAAGTCCTCACTTTGGGGAGGCAGGACTTCACCGCCTCGTTGATTTGATGCCGGCAGTGAAGCTTTACTTACTTCAGAGCACCACAATGCCTGAGACAGAGAAATGCAGCACCTATAATAATCTGTCTTTTGTTGATATCTGCCCTGTTTTAGAAACTTGTCATTTCTCTGCCGTAGCTTGACACAATCTTGTCTCACCCTCAGCAATATCAGAGGAGCTCAAAGAGAAATTAGAAAAGATTCGGAAGCTTCAAGAGTGACCTCTGCTGGTGGAAACATGACCAAGCTGTCATTAGTAAGGATCTGCCACAGCGACGGCCTCCCGACAGTTCAGAGCCACTCCCATCGGTCCCTTGCGGCCAGCCTTGAAGGATGAACACAGAATCAAAAATGCTGTCACTTTGTGAATACCGCTGGTCTCTGTGAGGCTAAGACCTGGGATGGGAATCTGTGGGTGCCTCTGGGTGAACTGGGGTGAAGATGCCCTCCAGTCTCTGCCTCCTCTACATCATGACTGATTCTGCTCCTGGCTGTGCGCCAGCTGTCGGTGAAACCTCTCAGAAGATAAACATGTTATTGATTTGTCCTCCTAGTAAAGTCAGTGGCAAATTAACTGTGTGCAAATAAGGTTGTACATGTCACATTACCTTCACCATGTTTCTCCTGCAGATTTTGCACTGCGACCTTTACAACATTTTTTTTTACATTCAATTGTACCATATTATCTATATTTTTTTTATTATCGTTGGCCGTTGTGTAAAAAAACTTTCACGTTTGTAAAGATACATTTGTCTTGCCTTTGTATTTGTAACTGTAGTCAATACATTACTGCCTCTCTATACTATGTACCTAAATTATAGAAATCACAGGGATTAGAGTTGCCTTTCAGCTGTATATATGTAGATATGAAACAGAGGAAATCAAAGAAAACTGTATTTTGTAAAAAAAACGCTGTCTAATAATGTTTATTTTCAGCCAGCTACTCTCCGATGTTGTAACACCCTGGGTTTTTCATACTCTACAAATGACCATACCAGTTTTCTCTCGCTCTGTCTCACTCACTTATTCATCGGAGCCCATGTTCTCTTACTCCTTTATTACCTCAATGACTGATACATTATAGTGGAAAAACTATTTACAATACATTGTGAAATTACTTTTACATGTGAAATAAAGATAATTATTCTCAACTGGAAGTGTATTTAAAGCATTGCAGGCTATAAGTGTTTAGAGGATGCATACAGAAAGAGCAACATGACGGAGCAAGACTGTACCATAGTTTAGAATATAAAAGCGACCCAGAGTTGAAGTGGTGCACAAATAGGGACTTTATAACAGCAGTAAACACTTTCCAGAGTCAGTCACCTCTCACCATTATTTCTCACCCAGAAATACCGCAGACTGGGTTAACAAGTCTCTAAATACACGCGTCTGGCTAGCTATGTGTTATATTAGGACTGAGGACAGCATCAGGCTGGTCCCCTGCTCATGTTGGCTTCTTTCTTCAGGAAATAAAACAGTGATGTTAGGTGGGCACACATACGTAAAAACAGGCATTAGAGGACAGGCAGACCTACGGTTAATATAATTTGTAAATTACAGTCGTTCCTAAAGCCTTGAATAGATGTCCAAAGAGCGGATGACTCTAACTACAAGAAGCAACACTGTTTTCGAGAAACAGCCCCCTCTCTTGGTACAGAGCGAGGTCGTCAGATGAACACCGACAGCCAACACCGACTTGAATTAAGAAAACTAATTCAGTACGACGTCAGTAGGAGGCTGGAGACTCAAGTCTGCTGCACAACAGAAGTGCCACCTGACTACAAAGTGAATTACAGCAAATACTGTTTCTCTACATGGGTCTTTGTCAAGTATCGCAACACCACATCTCCACTTTGCTGATCTAGTTTCAGCTTCAAAGTCCACTAGTTGGCTGGCAAAGTATAGTCTAGAGTCCATAATATTCCTGATTAAGCAATGAACTACATTTTATACAGTAGCATTGTCTACGAGCAGTTATTTGGGTTACATAGGTTTGCCGTGTGGGTTGACTTTGCACTACATAAAAACTCAGAGGAAGAAGATTCAGTATGGGATAATTACTACTGAGCTATATTACACTGACACGATACGTTGTTTTAAGTTGCACAAAGGAGACCATCTCTTGCACTGAAATATTAGCATGTTGCTGTGGATCACCTGATTTGGCCTTTGGATATGAGATGAGGAAGGCACAGGGAGAGAGCAGAGTTAGACAAGGCAGGGCTTGATCGTACACCTGCAGCTGGCTGCATGACAGTATGATGATACGTTTGGAGATGGAACGGGGGGGGCAGCGGCCAGCGCTAAACCATTGCTCTAGTAGCAGTGGGACAGTGCTAAACGAATGTGTAGAGAGCAAAAAAACGAGACTACACTTAATGTGTCCCAAGCGTGACAACAGCCAGAGTCATAAAACTGAAGAATTCTGTCACTGTGGGGTCAGATGATTCACTTATTCCCCCAAACCATTTTTGTCATCATGCAACACAGACTTAGATGTGGAACAGCCCGACCATCGTGTTCCAGTGATTTAACTCTTCCATGATATGGCTTTGACCGCAGCCCGGGCAGAGGTAATGTTCTGCAGTAGGTGACTGTGGCTGGGCAGAGCTGGGCAGGCGTCCAGCTGGCTGGCTGGGTGGGTCTAAGTGAGGCTGGCGTTGGAGCTGCTGGTGCCGCTGTTCTTCCTCTGGCCGCTCTGCACCACACTGGGAACCTGCAGGCCCGTCTGGACTGAGAAACTACCGTTCCACACCTGCAGGGGGCAGCACAGCAATATTCAACTAAACAAGAAAACTGATGGGATCATAACAGATCATATGATTCTTTCAGATAACAGCAAATTCCTTTGGACAATTTTAAGGGTAATTTCTCACCATGAAGGCTGGTATGATAGGCTGCTGGAACTTGGTTCTGAAGGTGTGCATTAGCTGCTTGGTTTTGGCGTTGTAGAAAGACAGTGCGCCTGGAGGGAAATGAGGAGGCGAATCACATAAACTCACTTTATATGCAGTAAAACTAATATTGAACAATAAGCTTGACCGCATTGTTACGGCAACAAAGACTCATAAAAGACAAACATTTTGATCCTGTCACCAGAATAATACCTACTGCCCTCAAAACACTGTTTGATCTTCTGTAAAAGTTTTCTCAAGTGGTATTGCCATTCACAGAACTACTTTCATATATCTGAATATCTTTGTTCTGCAGAAATTAGCAAGTTGCCTGTGTGTATAGTTTTTTAAGGAGCTTTTTTTCAGCTTAAGTTCAAACACACCAAAACTATGACAATCTGTGACCATTTCAGCACTAGCACTGTTTGTCTACATACTGGTATCATCTTACCCTCCTCGTAGTTGCAGTAGACTCCTATACGGTCCGGAATGGGGCAGTCCAGGGTCCGGGCCTTGTTGTTGTGCTTGGCTGTGAGGCTCTGCTGCAGCCAGTTGTTCAGATGGATGCACCAGGAAGCGCTGCTTTTCCCCAGCTGGTCAAATCGACCCAGGCTCCGCAGCGCAACACCCACGGCGAAGGCCTTGCTCTCCTTGTCAAACCGAACCTCCCAATACTGCTGGCCGGCATCTATCACGGTGTCAGCTGGTGTTTCAGAGGGGAGAAGATGATTTTTTCAACAAACATATCTGTGCAGTTATTATATTTCAGGACATTTGCAGTCCACCATTTCTTGAAATGTTCGTCAGTGTGTAGACATGAGTTTTAGTTACGTAAACATTTCCTGGAGGCAGAGCTGCTCTGGAGGCAGAAACTGGGGGCCCAAACAAAAGTTTTAACCAAAATCTCCCCACTGGTTTCCCAGAGGCTAGCATCATTTTCTAAATACACAGGGGGGCACACATCTTACATCCTCTAAACAAAGCAGCAGATTGTGTTGGAAATCATCTTTCGGCATTCACAGTTACATAAGCAATTAGATCATGTACAATTTGTTTTATATTCGAGGGAAAAGGCGTCAATACAGGAAAATGTACTTTAAAACACAGATAAACAACATTTCCTGCTCCTCACTATAAAAAAAAGCATACCAAAATCACTATGACGGTGGCAGTACACAGGAGTACACAACCAAAGTCAATAACTATCACTAGCTATTAAATTTCCCTTGCACATCATTTGCTGGTAGGCTTACTTGCAACTAAAGTGATGTTTTGTTTTCAGTTTTACTAGGCCTGCTAGAAAAATTCCCCCGCTTCATAGTTGGAAGCATCGTACACATACTGGGTATTGTAGCAGAGTGTGGTGAACAGAAATGCATGTAATCAATAAATTCTATTGAATTCCACCAAAATCAGACTGAAGGGTAATTATCACTTCAGTCCATCACATATTACAATCGGAGCTGTGCAGTTCCCAGTTTGGTCAATTATCATGTGCAGTGCACTGGAGCAGAGGGGAGTGAACCAGAGGTGGTGGGGATGACATCAACTTTGGCAATCCTCTTGGCTGATTTATGCATGAATGAGCAGAGCCAAAGCTTCTTTTGGAGACCAAGTTATCCAGCTGGTCAAAACATAAATAAACTTAAGCAACAGGGGCTTCTTCTTTCATTCATGCCTGACCATGGTGCTCATGATCCTGGAGGGTGAGCAGGTCGTGTGGATAATCTGAACCTGGAAGGTCAGCTTCCCTTGTTACAAAGTGCTTAGATCTGATTTAACTTAGTCACAAAAACTCTGCCAGCTCCTTTTGAACTCAACCAGTTATGCTGTTTTTGCCTCCAGAGCAGCTCTGTCTCCAGGAAATGTTAACATAACTAAAACTATGTATAACCGGACATTTAGAAGTAGAAGAAATACAATAGAAATACGGTTGTTTTGTTTGTTATGTCAAATATCCACAGTGAGAGTGAGTCTCTGTGTGTTCACTGTAATAGTGTGTATGCTCACCCAGCACCGTGTAGGACTCGGCTGTGAATCTGTCTCTGCCGGGCCGGGCGGTGGGCGCTCTCTTAGGTGACATCAAAGCTGTCCTGGTTACAAATGAGACGGATGGCAGAAAATCTTTGACTCAACAAAGATCAATAATTCTGAGGTTATCGTAGCTTAATGATAATGAGCACGCACAGTACATGACCACAAGCCTTATGAAGTGTTCAGATCCCCGTTGGTGAAAGACAGCCCCGTTCATATTCATACAAACCTGGCTGGGGAGTGCAGCGGCGAGTTGGTTCTGTTCTTGTCCTTGCGGATGTCCTGAATCTTCCCTCCACTGCTGTCCCACTCCACGTTCAGGTCCTCCACCCTCAGGTTCTGGTGGGCCGACCCAGAGTCCAGTTTGAACAGGAAGGCTGCGGGTGACAAAGAAGACAGGTTTTAAATGAACACATAGACAACTGAGTAACATATGGCTGCAACATCAAAGTAACGTGCCTATGAACAGGAACTGAAAGACTTTAATGTGTTCTACAACTACAACTGATAATAATATCCTGATTATCCTCCATTTAGAAAAACACAACTATAGCGTCTGTTCATGCTTTAGATCTTGCACTACTTAGCACACTTTACATTGCTACTGACTGTTTTTCAAACTACAACATACTTGCTTTTGTTGAATGCACTTTTTTTTTTATATTCAAGGCTGCCATCTGGTTCCATTCATCTGTTTTCATTCATTCTTCACCGCTGTGCACACTGATCTGAAAAGTGTCAAGGTCTGCTGGTGCGTTCATGTGCAGGCAGGATGCTCCGATATCCGATATTCACAGCTGATATACAATATATGAACACGGACTTTGTGAAAAGGATGCCGTGTGATTGAAGGCGTCCTCCTTTTCGATGAGAGCACAAGCAGACCCGCTGACTTTTCAGATCAGTCTGTGCAACTATAAAGTAACCTGAACAAAAACAAATTAGGTGAGGATGCTCACTGTGATGAATTACCTGTCTTTAGCACGTTTCAAGTCCAAGTTGATTTCCATACCACAACATAATGAATGCAAACAGATGTCTGAATAGAAACCGGAGCTGTCCTTCAAACATACTTTTTATTTTTTCCATCATGACTGGGATTTGCCATCTAATCCCAGTATTCTCACCGTGTGTTTCTAGTGTAACGGGCTCAGAGAACTCTCCTGCGACGGCCTTGTTGCACGCCCTCACTCTGAACGTCATGTACCGCGTGTCAAAGCGCAGGCCTGACAATAAAAAAACACAAAATATGCCGGTTGGTTCAGCTTCATCAGGGTTTTGCATCAACCACAAAATCTCTCCTGATAACGTTCCTCCTACCCGTCAGTGTGTGCTCCAATTCTCGTATCCCCTCCACCACCATCCAGGGGTACTCCTCTCTGATGCGTGGCGGGCCCTCGTGGTTTGTGCGTCGATGTTCCAGAATATAGTGGTCTATCTTGCTGTCGGGCTCAGGTAAGGTCCAAGATATAGTCACCGTGTTGTCACACACCTGGCACTCGGACATTTGGATCTCTGGAGTGGCGGGCACTGGAGGAAAGAGAGAGGAGACAGTTCCTCAGCTCTTTCGTGCTCCTTTTTTGCACACAGTTGGGGTTACGGTTAAAATTAACTTTGTGGATCACGTTAAACAGCTGGTAAACTAAAATACAGCCTACCTGGTAAATGCCAAGAAAAAAATGTACAAATCTGTATATATCACAAAGCATACAAATGTCACTGCCTCACATATAGGCAGATTATCAGTATGGGCTGACATAAGTTTTAAAAAGCAATATTGGTATCATTAAAGTACCAAAAAGTATTTTGACTGCCAATATTTACTGCCGATGTGACACTGCATTCACATATTGATTCTTACCAAAACCATTATCAGCCTTTATGGGTGGGGCAGTATTGGATATCTGTGACAGCTGTTATGGGCTGGCAGATATCAGATGTCAGTATCTGCCTCATATGCCTCAACATATTGTCCCATCCCAATTAGTGGCCAGAACATCGGGTGACATTAACTGATTTACCCTCTAAACACAACATTTACTCGCATTTGGTGGGTGTTAACTTAAATCCCTGCCTGCAAGAACCGCAACACAGTTACGGTCTGCAGCCGTTTCTTGCTCTGTCTTCATTTCTACAGTCAACCAGACCTGGGAGAAACTTGATGCCCCGCAGCATCTCTCTCTCCTGGCTGAAATCCACCATCAAGTGACTCATGTTGTCACTGGCTTTGGCCTTCAGGGAGAGGCGGAAGGCTGGGGCCATTGTCACACTGCAAACAAAGAGACACACAAGGACACAAACACACGAACACACACACACACACACGGTGGAAACAAGTATGATCCATTATTCTACAGAATGAGAGGCAGAACTGTGGAAACACTAGCTGGTGACTCTAATACTGTTTTCTAACTAAAGGCCACTAGAGTCCACTAAGTACATTTAACTACCTCACTACCACTCTACAAATCACCCTGATCAACATGTAAAAGCTAAGCTAGAGAGGGAGCAGCATTCATACAGGGAGGGGTTGACACAGGATGGCACAACTTGAGAAGACAGTGGGAAACAAAGACAAAAGGCTCGAGTGGAGGATGTTCCATTGTGCGTATTGTTTAAAAAAAAAAAAACAGGTGCGGTGACTACTTGTTTGAATGCATGCACGCTACATTATGAGATAGCTCATTGGTTAAAGGTTGCTACAAAGAAAAGGGAAGCAATAGACAGCTGAGTACTATACCTATCCTTAATGTCTTTGGCCGCCTGGAGAGGAGAAGCACAGGGGGAAAGGAAAAAGGAGAGAAGAGATACGGAGCGAAGAGAAATCTGAGTTGTAGCCCATCATGTTGTAATTCAACACTTACAACACAAAGCAGCAGGTGTTTGTGTTAAAATAATTATGCTGGTAGTAAGACACCACTAGAAGGAACAATTACAATCATCTGTGGACGCTGGAATCCCATCGTCCATCATAACAAAACTGCAGCTATAAACAGTGAGCACGGCGAACAGTGCAGCAGCTCGGGATCAGCTGACGAGTTACCTGTGTGAAACCATCCGTCTCAGAGGAGCAGAGTGTCTGATTGGCCAGCTCTAGCAGCTCCTCGGAGCTCTCCAGGGCTTTGGAGCAGGAACTCAGCTGACTCTGAGGATAACACCAGGATGAGTAACAAAAACGAGTCAGTTCCACCCGTCTGACTTATTCCGCTTTAGTATAATGGGACTATTATGTTCTCTGTTGTGGCTGCGGAGCTAGATGCATCATTTGAGAGTCATGTCTTGGTCCTGAGGGTCCTGAGTCTTCAATGCATGCACCAGAGAGTGAGACAGTCATGAATAAAGATAGACTGAATAGAGTACCTTTAAAATAAATTAAAGCTTAAAGGCACTTGCAGGGTTTAACCTCTTCATGGATGCTGGCGTCCTTGGCTGACATACTGTCTTTCGGAGGCTATAGTGGGCTTTTCTTTAAGCTAGAGTGAACACTCTGGCAGCACCAAGACTGAAACTAGACTAACTACGAAATCCACTGATACCAGGTATGTCATGATAGGTTGCCGGCAAGGGGGCTAAATATTGCCACAAAGTTAGTTTACTTTTTGCAAGGGAAAAACTAGCATGGCCATTTTCAGTGGGTTTTTTCGACCTCTGACCTCAAGATATCTGAATGAAAATGGGTTTCTATGGACACCCACAGGTCTCCCTTCTGCACACACACGCACACCTTATTCTAATCCCATGCAGTTTGGGGCAAAAAACATACAGATTATTGCATGCAATACAAATGTGTTATTTTGGCCTATTCTAAAATGGTGCATTTGTGCACACTGGGGCCTAAACAGTCTTGAAGTCACATAAATTGGGTTTGACTGGAAAGCTGAGACTCCTGTGGATTCAATGAGCCCAGTTTTATTCATGTATGGTGATGCTAGCCTCCATAGTGGGCATTTCATTGTAGTGAGGCCATTTTTGAAACTTGATGTCATTGTATAAAATGACCTATTGTGACCTTTAAGATAATCACAGCCTCATGAAATTTTACAACCACAAACTAGAGCCCTGGGATATTCAGAGGATGTCTGGTTTACTTGGTAAACTGACAATAAAGGGGAGTTTCTGAGCAATCCAGACAGAAGGACTTGCCATCTAATCTCTGAAAAATGTAATTTTTACAGAGAACTCTAAACATCAAAAGTTTTTATACCAAATCACGACATGTATTTTTTCTGTTGTGTTCCTAAAGGTCTTGGTGTCTCCATGCGGTATTTTGGAGGGATTTTTGACCATTATTATTAATTTTCATGAGGTAAAAAATGTATCAACCCAAAAACTGCTGCAAAAACTTATGAGACATAAATAGGCACGGGAATGGCCCTCATATCCTTGGATCATTATGTTGTAACCCCATATACAACTTTCAGAATTTAACTACGCACCTAAAAACACAATGTTTATTACAGATTTATGACTATAATAACTTGACACACAGTGCTGAGCTGCAATCAATATATATGTTCTCAGCTTTCAGATGATGACTACCAACTCTACCACCGACCTTTTATCTCTCTCTGAGGTTCCCTGTCTCCTACTAAAATGGGTCTTAAAAGTGTGGGTGGAGAAGTGGTCAAGGATGGAAATGTGCACGCTGTATCCAATCCCTGAGGCAAAACCAGCCGTAGGCCTGAAATCAGGGATGATGCCTGGGAAATTTGAGCCCTGTATTTGGCCTGGGCAGAACTAAACATAATTCATTTCAGTTCAGTTGCTAGGGAAATGATTTCTGCAAAAGCCAAATAAAGTGATACAAATGAGTTACTTGGTAGCGTAACTGTAAAATCAAATACTACACAAATGAAACTAACTGGTTTAAAATTTGTCCTGTCGAGCATTTTGAGAGTTTAAACTTTTTGCCCTCAAAAGGGTGATATGCCATCTCTGCACCAATGTCTTCATTTATATAATAGCATTTTTGGCCAAATACCAAGTGCACATAATTTTAGTCTCTACTTTTTTCTTCTTCTTTTTTTTTTTCAAGTAAAATTTCCTTATTATTTTTGTGTGTTGTTAGATGTAGTGTTTTGTTTGTTTTTGTTGAGGGAAAAATCAACAATGGTGAAATTTTCACTTTGCTCTACTGAGACTATTTTTCGGTTACAGCTTTGATAAGAGCTTTGATGAAACAACACTGAAACAAAACCACATGCAATAATGTACACTGACAAAATGTCAGTGTCTGCCAGTTAAAAGACCCACCACAGAAGAAACAGCTAAGATTTTCAATGTGGAAATCTTGATTGGGAAGTCTTGACAGTCACTGATAAATAAGCTTTCATACATGCAAAAAAAACAACAAAAAAAACCACTTTAATGATTACAGCTGTCCAGGCTAAAATCTATCTGCTGTCATTTTGCAGGTTAAAAGAAACAATGAAACAGCAGTTACCTGTAGCTCATATGTGCGGCTGGCCCTCTCCTGTTTGATGCGCGTCATCATGTTTTCCTTCAGCTCATCGAGGACAGTGTGGAGGGAGCTGAACTCAGACTCCAGATCCTCCTGGACTCGGTTGGAGTTCATCTAGTATTAAACACACAACTGAGTTTAGACAGGAAACACTGACGCCCAGATCCGTTACAAGAATACACTGACAGAGGGGAAACTGATGCCCGGCTTGTTAGCAGAGAGGAGTGACACTAATGCGCTTAATGCATGTACCTCTAAGTTGTCGAGGCTCTGTTTGAGGCTGCAGATGAAGTTTGTGATCTCCTCATTCTTCAAGGCCAGCGTGTTGGTGATCTTACGCAGAGATTCCTGGAGGGCACACAACAAATTCAGGGCTTTAAAGTCAGTATTTGCCACGCCTGAGCAGTTTAAGACAAAATCTGAGCCCTCCACACTGAAAACACAAAAATCAGTGGGCCCAATTATCCCAGGGGACTAAAAGATGATTGTTAAAGGTAGTACCACAAGAAATCTCAGCTCTATACCATCATTGCTATTTCCAAATGGTCAAAAAGGTGTGTTACAGCAAATAAAACAGCCTCCATGTTTATTACTTCCACCATTGCCAGTTACTCACTATCACTTAGTTTGGGCTGTGAATCAGCGAGATAGTCTCCCATTCAGACCAATGTTTATTTTTCTGCCAGAGGCTTATTTGATTTAGAGCAGCATCAAGCATGACACTGAGAGAGAGAGATGTATATATGTATATGATTGGTTTTTACATGTGTGAAAAAGCAAATTTGTGTAGGAAGCTTCCATAATTTACCAAAAACACTGCAATATTGTTGTTAGATCTCCCTATTTCTGGGCTTTCGAGGTTAGAAAGTGGGACAAGAGTATGCAGGTTTTCATTCCAGTGAAACACTACACCAGCTGAGCTCACTAAGACAGAAGGAACCAACCAAGTGGTGAGACCTCCTTGTGCTGTGTTTGGTTGCAATGAAAACCTGCAGCCTCTCTCTCTCTCTCCGTGGCAGATGGTTACATTTTATTCTCCGGACCAGATGCCATATGAGAGTCTCCAAGCCGTCCTGCTGCATCTGTGAAAGGGATCACCCAGGCCTCTCTCTCTGTGAGCAGGCTGGGAGGACACTTCATGGGCGGAAGGGTGCGCATGTATAATTTAATAATGCGGCTCCACCACCCTGGAGACCCGTGTCGAAAGATCTCGACATATGAAGCCTGTAATAGCGCAGATCATACCTCGGACACAGTGACTGTCCTGGGCTGTTTTGTCCAAGGTGTCCCACAGTGAAAACCCACCGCCTCACGCACCGAGCGGGTTTGATGCTCCTTGATGCGAGAGAAGCTGCGCAAAGGCCCCCGTCGGTGATGACCGTGTCCACCCTTAATCCAGTTAACAAAGTCCGCCTCATCGATAGCTTGCATCGCATAAACTGATTATCCCCTGGTAAACACACAGCGGACCTGCCAGCCCCTTTCGATACACACCAATCTCACTTCGGATCAGCCGAGGCCGGCCGGGCGCTGCTGTTTTTTTTTAATCGCAGAGGTAACCTGGACAGTCACAGCCAAAATGGCAGGTTATTCTCTCAGCCGAAGACAATCACTTTCCAAGACTTCACGTCATTATTTAATTCATTACCTCACAGTGGACTCGGACAAACCCTGATTTAAAAAGCGACTCTGAAATTCAAGACTGCACCGCATCCACAACGTCCCCAACTACTATCCCGCTACTGCTCCCCCTCCTTTCTTTGTATAGCTACGCCCCGAGACGGCGGTGCCCATCACAGACACCTGTTCCTCCGGCCCGGGCTCACCTTCTGGTCTCCCATCCCGCCGCTCCGAAGCCCCGGCGCCGCACAAACTACACAACACAGTCGGTGTTTTGCTCCGTCCCCCCGGTTTGGGCTGATTAGCGGCGCTGAGCTGGTACTGATGCTGCTGGAGTGCAGTGCATCTTCGTACACCAACGCCTTGGGCCGTGCGCTCTGCCACGCATGCGGCACGGGAGCATTGTGGGTAATGGTGTTTCTGCATGCGTGACGCTGCCTTCACGTGCCATCGGAATTATCGTGATTACGTTCCAGCGCACCTAAATACGACCCAAGAAACTCTGGGAAGCGGCAGTTTTATGTTGAAAACTAGTTTGACACGGAACAAAACTGTGAAAAAAAAAAATAGAATGATCATATGATCTTATGATCATAAAGTAATGAAACAAGATCTGTTCTAGTTTCAAACTATCAAAATGTCAATGAAAACGTTTTTGAGGTCATTTTGTATCAAGTGGGAATGGTAAATACATTGTATCCCGGGCTAGAGGAAAATCTATGGAGTGTAACTGTGAATGAACACACCAAAATTTTAACACCATTACATATGGGTGTAACATGGCGGCAAGTGCTTGCATTACCTAAGTTTCTCTGACGTCATCCAGCCTATTTCATGGCATGTGTGTGAGAATGCCCCTTTGACTCCCTGTCCTACTTTGCAAACAGTGAGTTAGATTCTCAGTTTCAACATCTATTTCATTTTTAAAAGTGGTGGAAAGATACCGAAACTTATTTACTACTCAAGTAGAAGTAAAAAAAAAAAAATGGCAATACAGTAGCTAATGGGAAGATTC
>OMLB01035257.1:11627-49720 GCA_900302555.1 Myripristis jacobus | reverse complement strand
TGTGATGCTAGTGTGTGAATGTTGACTGGGCATGTATCTAATGCAACAGACCTAAATAACAAGATAGAGAAAATATGTGTGGCGTCCAGTTTTATCTGTCCTCGGCTAGCAGTCAAGCTGTTCTGAACTGTGTAATACATTGGATAAGGCAAAAGCATTGAACTCTGATATACATGGAAAGCCAAAGAGCTCCTGATTTAAGACCAGATATTTGTAAGAATGATCAGCTCAATTTCTGTAGGCCTACATTTTCACCAGTAATGTCACAAATAAAAACTATGGGTAGCTTTAATTTCAGTTGAGAATGTAGATGATGATGCTTTTCTTTGTTTGCAGGCAGGACCTACTTTCAGTCCAGTGAAAAGGCTCCAATCTTGGTTTGGAGTTTCACAAGAGCCCGATGTTTCTCTAGTAACCTCTTTTCTTTTGGGTTCACTTTCATGAGATGGCAAGACACAGAAATCCACCTCTCACTTGTAGATTTACTTAAACTACAAAAGTGTTCAAGCAAGTCAAGCAAGTCAAGTCTCACCTCCAAAATCAGTACATGAACCCAGGCAGGAAAGCTGTTGGCAGCATTTAGATTTCATCAGCTGCATTACTGCAAACAACTTGATTCTCTCCCATGATAATGCCTGGAACAATCATTTTATCGTTTCTGATCATTTCCAATATCTGTCTCGTGATTTTCTTTATGACTGTGGTTGAAGACTGTAATCAGAAAGTATCTGTGCTTGTATAGACTTAGTTGTGTTTTGTCACAGGAAGCCAAACTCATATTCTAGTGTGAGACACGGTGGGAACAAGGTGAGTTGTGTTTTAGCACCCTTGCACCAAAACCCACAAAGGAGTCAAGAAACCCCTCCAGTTTTCTCATCTGCCACTGTTTTATTTGACCACATTCACATTCAGTCTGCCCACACTCACAGATTCAACAGGCATTCGATGGAACATGACAGTGTGCCATTGAACTATTTGAGGTCTTTAAAACAGGATGTTAAAAGAGGTTTTTGTTACATGGGGGCAACCTTTACTGGTGAGAGCAGCTGGTTTTGTTTTGTGCTGTGACCTCTTTAGATGCTGCAATGCAATATTTTCTAAAGAAATGTATGAAACATGTGTGTATGTGTGAGTGTTTGTGTGTTTTTGTGTGTGTGGGCAGGCGCGGAGTTTCTGTGTTTTTGGTTGTTAGAGCAAATTAATTTCCATGTTGGCTTTTTTTGCACGTTCCACCATAGTCACCCCAGACTGCCTGACACTGTGCTTCTTGTCACTGTGCAATACGTGGTAAACCCCTCCTTCCTCGACCCACGCACTTCTTTCGTCTAGCACTGTCAATCCGGCAAAGCAGCCAAGACAGGATGCGTCTCACTAGTCGACCACCTTTGACACGTTACAATGGAAACCTGGGTGAAACTCTCATCTGTGGTGTTACTGGCAGGTAGGACTCTGACACTGATGTTGAACTGGTCAAAATGAAGTGCTACACTGATTGTAAGGCTGTTAAGATATGACATGAGGCTGTTTAATTAAGTGATGAGTGAAAAGAGTGAGTTTTCAAGTGACCTGAGCGGAAGGCAGAGGAACGTACATGCCTGTGTGAAGCCACTGCTGAATAGAATTAAAAAAGCATTAAAATCAATTTATCACCCTTAGTGATGTTTTCAGTGTGGCTATGTAGTACATAGAGTTTGCATTCACATTCATCTCAAACTTCACCTTTGTCTCTTTCTTTTTTTCTTTGTTCATTTGTTTGTCTCTTTTTCTCTGTAGTGACAATGGCAACTGTGGCAAAGTCAGCTCCACGTGTGATTCTGGATGAACCAGAGGAAAGAAAGGACATTCCTCTTGGGTCCTCTCTGACTCTGAGCTGCAGTTTCAAGCCACACAAGAGAGTTAGGCTGATGTGGTGTTTTAACCGGACAAGAACCTCAACACAATGCTCTCCAACTCGCTCACTCTCCACTGAGCTCTACAACAAATCTGAGAAGCAGAACTCAAATGATAAAGTGCCAGATCCGGAGAAGATTTGGTTCAATTACACTTTATCTAATGTTACATTCAATGACAGTGGATGGTACTTTTGCTGTTTTTCAGTAGAGATTCCCACATTACAGCAAGGTTGTAGTAATGGGACGCAAGTAAATATTAGTAAGTATTAGTTGTAAGTACGTATAAAGTTGTAACTGTTAAGCCTGTTGTGCAGCATCGAATGAGGAATGGCTAAATCAATTCTGCAAATGTAATGGCCTGCAGTGAAAACAGCAGCTCTTCTTTACGTGCGCTTTTTTCCTTCGTAGCAGCGGAGAGCAAAATGGAACACACAACCATTGCTATAGTGACAACCGAACAAGGTGTGTGTGAGTGAGGCATTGTGAGTGTGTGTGTGTGTGTGCTTATGTGTGAGTGTGTGCACATACGCTTGCATATTTCCAACTAAAAGGCTTTCACTATGTATTCACACCATGCAGTGAATTTTCCAGTGTTCACGTGTGTATTTTTTTGACTTCAATATTGTCTCTCCACCCATACAGCTGATGTGACATCTAAAACTTTTAATTAACTCTCATGGCTTTTTACACTGTAAGAGTTACATTAACCCAGATGGTTTTGCAGCATATAAGTGACTATACAGATTGAACTATTCAGCAGCACTTTATTTTACAAAGTCCTTATTCATGTGTATAGGCCAGTGTCGTAACTTGTGGAGAAGTATTGTAATTGTACAACAATGCTGTGTATGAACTTAAAATGAACTTGCATTGATAATGATAATAACTGGTTGTACTACCAGATCTGATACAGCATTATTGTGTATGTATAACACTTTTTTATAGGTTAATCAGTTGATGTAAGGCCATTGTAAAGTGTTATCAATGCCTATTTCAATACGTAATTATTTTCTCTCTTCCCCAGGACCTACGCTTTCCACAGACCAGACCTCTCTTGACTGGTGGCTCTGGGCAGTGGTGGGAGCATCAAGTCTACTTCTGGTCATACTAATAGTGAGCGTCTGTGCCTCACTGAGAAGAAGACGACGACGCAGGAACAGAGGTACCAGCCCATCTTCGCAATCGGAAGACTGAGACAATGTCAGTCCAATCTGTATGTCTATGTCTAATTTAACTTGTCGCACATTTACACTAGTTTGTGGTTGCCAAGATACCAAACAGATAAATATAAAGATGCAACAAGGAGCGGACATGTTCAGTGTGTGTGTGTGTGTGTGAGAGAGAGAGAGACAGAGACAGAGAGACAGACAGGCAGATGTAAAGAGAGAGAGGAAGCACATACTGCTGATGCGTTTGCAGGTACATCTGCCCATCCCGTGGCCTCTGACAGCACACTGAGAAAAGCAAGTGGTTTTTGTGGTTTGACAACACAGCGGGAGAGCAGATGAGATGAGATGTAGTGCAAATGAGATGCTCTGCATTTGCCTGTGTATGCAAAATGTGCAAAGATTTTTATCTGTGGACCACAAGAGACCCTCCAGATATCACAGACACTGGTTGAGAGATTTAATCGCTAACCGTTTGACCAGAAACTGAAAGCAAAGGCTGTTGTGTGTGAGGCCTGTTTATGACACCGCAACAAAGAAATTTATTGTTTTCTTTGTGCTCTCTTTTTACCTTTTTGAATTTAGGTATAGCGTGTCCTATCTATGCAAACACTCGTCCAGCATTAAGCAAACAGCCCTCCCCCCGTCCAGGGATGCCGTTGGACAGCCTGAAGACGGGTCCTCCACCTAAAACCCTTCGGACCCCAAGTCCTGCCAGGAAATACGAGGGCAGACGAAGCCCCAAAACATGAACAGCTTATAAATTTGGACAGATGAGTGAATTTCACTCCTCACCGTTGAAGAAATAAGACTGACAATATGATTCAGTATTTTGAAAATAGTCTTTTTTTTAGGGCTTGGACCATTTGAGAAAGTTTTTTTGTTTTTGTTTTTTGCAGAATGTTTTTCCAATAAAAAAATACATTCGTTTCTAGAAAATAAGATAATTCATTCATCAATTCATCCACTAGATGGCATGTAGTGTTAGAAAACTGAGGAGAAAACTGTGTTTTTCATGTTTCAGAGCCTTACAATATTGGAATGCTCTACCGACTGTAAAGATTAAGGTTAAATTAAGGTAAATTTGTTGTTGTTATTGTTGTTGTTGTTTTAATCTTTTGCTTACATCTGAGTAACTGTAAAAAAAACAACTGTAAAACTGTAAAATGTGTGCTGCATAATAAATCTTTTGATTTGTAGTTTAAGGGTTTGCTGTCCTATTTGTTCCTAACAATGTCCTGTTGTATTGTACGATAAGGTTAAGGTTCATCTGAATTTTTTAAAATTATTATTAAATAAGGAATAGCCTGCATCATAAAACATCACAAATGAAATGTAATTAAAGCATCAACAGATCAACAGATACAATTTAGATAAAAAGACAACACTTTGGTAAATTCAAGTCAGTTCGCAGTGGCCACTGTCTGATTAGCAGCCAAAGGAAACTGATGTAGAAATGTCCTATCAAATGTCACATGACCGGGCTGTCCCGGCCAGGTACTGCCTACCGCTGTGCGCTGCCAGATTACAGCTCCTACAGGGATGAGGGCTGCGCGCCTCACAGGTGGAGCAGAAAACACCAAGACACGGGATCCGACGGAAGGAAAAAGCCAACAACAACTAAACGATTTCTGACACAGAGCTGTACAACTCCTGGTGAGTTACAAGTTTGATTTCGACATGAGCTGCGGTTGCGACTTGTGGTGTTTGTGCGGTCCTGTCCCGCGGGCTGTCTCCACGGAGCTCAGGCTGGGGGGAATTGGATTGGCAACCTGTTGGGTATACAAGCGCACAAACAGCGAGCTTTGAATTGTCGCTCTTGTCGAAAAGATTATGGGATAGCCTCATCTAATAATAGTCGCCGAGAGCTACGCTGAGCAGTGTGTGTGTGTGTGTGTGTGTGTGTGTGTGTGTTCAGGCTTCCTACATACAGCACCGTACACATTCTCCATTGGAGCGTGTCAGTAACACCAGGAGATCTCGCTGTCTCCGTTCCCGCAGTAGCCTACGGCTTGTATTGGGTAGTTACAGGAAAACCCATATAAAGATCTTAAGGAGTAAATATGTACTCTAATAACGTAAAATAGTGCCATTTGGCCATGTGCCTTATGGGGGTGCAGGTGTTCTCTTTAGAAAGCCAATGAAAATTGTTTATTCTTTATTAAGTACATAATCCACATTTTGTGTACTATTTGGAAATGCCTGAATCCAGTTACATTTTGTTTGACTGACTAATCCTAAAAATTGTATTAGCCCACGTAAAAAAGTATAATTAAAAAGTGTAAATAACTTTTTTGTGTGTGCATTTTGTAAATGAAGTGCATTCAGTGGGCTTTTGTTTAAGTGCAACATGTAGGCTACTGGTCTAGCCCACAGTTTCGTTGCTGCTCAGAGGAAGTTTAGTACATAATATGTAATTTTCTTTCTGAGGCTATGGACTGTCAATGCACTTGCTCAGGGGATTACCCAATTTTAGCTATGCTCCTCTTGCACAGTGGGGTCACAGAGCCAAGGCATGCTGCACATTAGACCACAAGTAGTACACTTGCTCTCAGCGGCTTCAGCTGGTGTTGACGCACATATCCTTTGCTACAGACATTTGTAAATGAAATTCAGGTGAACTGGTAAGGATATGTGACACACCTTCACTTGTCCACTTTGATAGCAGGGCTTGATGTTGCAAGAGCACCAGTCACAAATCATAAAATCTGACTCCCAGGGTTAGGGTTAGGGTTGTAATCATAGTCCACTTGTAATCAAGTGGACTATGATTTTGAGTCACAACAGGAAGTAAAACGAGAAAAAAGAGAGGAAAAGAGAAGAGGAACAACACTCATTCAGCGACTGTGTGGCATACTGTGTAGCCAGGCTTAATATTTGTATTTTGCTTGAGTATTCACATGTAGGCAAACATTTAAGATTTGATATCTGATGCAGCAAGAAACACATTTCTCTGCTGTGGAGAAAAGAATCCAGTATCCTTGTCTGTTGTCATATTTTTGCCCTAAAATAGAATAGAAATATTAGGTAAAAACAGCCTTGTGATAGCCCTACTTGTACTAATACACCTGTAGTGGGTTGTCATGGTTTGAGCTTTTGCAAAGTTGAATGATAATCCTGAATTCAATTTCAGGATCATGAAATAGAAATAGCACATTTAGTTTTGGGTGTTTCCAGTTGGGTGTTTCCATCTGTCAGCGAACCTGTCACACAACCCAGGACAAGCCCGGCAGAGCAGGCTGAGATTTTAGGGTGTACATATTCTTCTTTTGTGTCCCAGGTCTTGTTGAGACTTGCCTGTATGTACATGTGTCTGTCTGTGTGTGTGTGTGTATATGTGTGTGCAAGCAAGCATGTACTTACACTTAACTGGACATGTCTCATTGATGACTATTTATCAGAGCAGGGCTTCATATCTTAAAGCTGATTGGAAATGTAGTGTCTCATTAGCTGTAATGTGATTAGATTAAGACATTAATAAGTTAGCTGGTAATTAGATTAGCTATGCTGACACCTGTCATGGCAGGCTTGAAAACCATACACTCTGCATGATTTGAAGCTTTGTTTTCTGCATATTAGTTGGAGATAAAAACAAAAAGAGATGGCTCATTATGATAAAATAGATTTTTGTTTTAGTCATCTGAGCTATCAAAAACATAACCTGGTGCTGAACTGGGGTGTGTTTTCCAGTGACTGTTTCACAACAGTGTCTGTGTCACAAGGAGTGTCAAAGGTGAACACCCTCCCACAACCGGTTTCCTGTTTAGGCCCCCGTGGTGGAACAGTGTACCACGGCCTGCTGTCCTGCCAGCGAGTCGCTCAGTTTACAGCTGGCAGGCAGGAAGGCAGGCAGGCGGATAGCTCTCAGCCAGCCAACCAGCAGGCCAGTTAGTCAGCTCATTAACTCCTCTCAGTTGGCCACTCTGGTTAATCAGTTACAGAATTAGGAGGCCTCGCCCCCTCCACAGCTCAGAGTAGAGTAGTCTGGCCTTTTGGAACCAATTCAAACGGAGAGGTACCTTGTAGCCCAGAGCAAGACAGTCAGAGTTCACCTCTCAGCTGTGTGACTGTTCACACGGCTTTTGGATTTGGATTTGTTGTGACTCACGTTGATGACAGAGCCTTGCTTGTCTGTGCACGTTTTTTACATGCTGTTGTTTGGCCTTTTACTTTGTACAGAGCACTGAGGTGTTGTGAGTGGCCATCTGAGTGCACCCTGTTGGTGAGACAGTGGTGCACTCTATAAATATCTGCATGCTTCAAAAGGTTTAGGTGTCTAGAGATATTGCTGCAGGCCTCTTCAGCGCATGATAGCAGCTCGCAAGCAGCTTTCGGACCCTCATTGCACTGCCTGACTGTAATAAAAATGATCTGCCAAGTTCCCTCAGTAGCAAACTTGTGAGGATTTTGGCTCAGTAGACCGTCCTGATTATGTATTCATTTCCACTCCTCAGCTGTATCTAGAAATGTAGAGATGTATAGAAATTTCCTGTTAAGCTACTGTAGTTTTATGGAAGCTTTTCATCTTCAACACTGTCACACATGATATTCTTAGAGTTGTATTTAAAGGCTTAAGGTGCTTCAAGCATCAAGTCGACTTTTAAAGAGAAGAAGGCCCAAAGCAAAGACATTTAATAGTGTTTTCCTTGTGTGCAGACCCTACATCAGTATTTGTATTTATTCTCATAATTATAACACAAAATCTTTCAGAAATTGTACATTTGTTCATTTAAATGTGATCATGCAAAAGAACAATATAAAGCGTGCACAAAACTGTATGATGTATGCAGTTGTGAGCTGAAAGACCAATCCTTAAGCAGGTTCTGCTGGCTATACTGGAAAAAGCATCAGTCCCCTATTAAAGAAACATACCACTGGGTTTAACACCATTTTGTCTGTTTATCTGTCTGTTACATAGTTTTTCCATTATTGGAAATCACACCTAAGGATATGTTGGTTTATTATATTTTGGAAACTAAAGTATCAACAGAGCAATGACTCATCCTGGAAGAGTACTGAGATAATGGAATTGAAAATTAAGTGCAAACCTTTTCTATTATTTGATTGCAGTTGAGACTGAGGTTGCAGTTGAGTTTTTTTTTAGTATTTTCTATGATCCTATTCACAGTTGAGGATTTTGTGTGCTTTGTGCAGCCAAATGTAAACAGGAAAACAACTCTTTCATTAAGGCTTTCAATAAACGCAGTTGACTTCTCAAGTCTATAATTGTCGATAATAAAAGAAGCACCATAAGACGAGTAACTCCACTTGAGGCCATTTGCCTAGTAAAAACTTCAACAATGCATCACCCCCCTCCCCATTCCAATCACATGTGCACATGTCAGTGAGTGTGTGACCCTAGAAAAACATGGGAAGAGAAAAGAGGGACAACTGCTGCGTTGTGTTCTATTATTGTAGTCATACCTGCCTGTCTGCACTACTTGGAAATATCTGTCAGATACTGTGAATAACAACCTGCAGTCATTCCAACCAGCTGTAGTACTCAACCTCCAGCCCCCCAGAGCCCGAGGGGAAAAGTATGCAAGATATCCCTGCTCTGCCAACAGATGAGCAGCCCCATACATGCAGCAGCTCGTCCCGCTTGTGTCAAGTAACAACAAGGTGGAAGCATGGTAGTTAGTTGCAAAACACACTTAAAAAGTCAGGTTGTTTAGAGGCAAGTGGAACAGCGCATGGGGAGTTCGCATCTAGCCGTCTCTCAGGGAATTTTGGATGCTGTCATTTGGACTCTGTCAACAGGGGAGGACTCTGTGGTGTGTTTCAAAGAGGTCGTCTCCATGTATTATGCTGTGTTTTGTTCTGCTGGCTGTGTGGTGGTGCTGCTGTTTTGGAGCTCAGCTGTGAATATCCTAAGAAGATAAGAGTATAGTTTGTACTTTGAGAGGCTTCTGTTATGCATACTTTTCTGTGTTATTCTGGGAGAAAGTAGCTTAATGCATTTTGAATGAAGCTGTGGCGCTTGTGTAGTCAAGACAGAGTGAGGCTCTCCAGATAACTGCAAAGTCTCAATTCAGCGTGAATCCCAGGGGAGGGTTTTGAGCGCTGAAGTGGTGTATTATCATCGAGATCTATCTGCATGCCCAAACTTGAGTGGATCCCCTCTGCTGCTTGTACCCCGCTAAGCCCAGAGGAAGCAGGTTCTTATCAGGGAGGAGGACAGGAAGAGAGAGTTGAGGAGGAAGAGGGAGAGTGGGGGCGGTGGGCACTCTGCTGAATTTCATTTTTACACTAGTGTCCTTACAACGTAATTACCTATGCCGGTAACTGTTAGTAACTCTGTTGTTGCTAGATTTCTCTATGGATAACAATATGAAGCGTCTTTGTCCCCTATTTTGTGTACATTTTTGACAGGCATGCATC
Organism: Myripristis jacobus; assembly: GCA_900302555.1. Classification (NCBI taxonomy): domain Eukaryota; kingdom Metazoa; phylum Chordata; class Actinopteri; order Holocentriformes; family Holocentridae; genus Myripristis; species Myripristis jacobus. The sequence continues at coordinate 40,281 of OMLB01035257.1, read as the reverse complement.
AGTAAACAAGCAAAGTTCACTTCCTTCCCATTTTCACAGTTTTCTCAGAACCTCTTTGTTTTTCTCTCCACACGACATGTTTACATTTTAGGTGCAACAGTGGTATAAATTTTAAGTTTAGAATGCCATGATTCCATTAAAGCACCCTGGCAAAAATCTGAGTGATCATGTAAGAGCTCTCTTTCTCTTTTTATTCTCCTTTACTGTCGCATGTGTTTCTAAAAATATTTTTATGTCCTTCCTAGAAGTGGACCAGCATGAAGAAGCTCTACCCCAGCATCTCTCGCCAGTAGCCGTGGCAGCATGGCCTCTGCACCGCCATCCAGAGAGGACACTAGTGGCTCATTAGCACTGCATTGGAGGCTAACACCAACATAGCCATCAGCCACAGAGGACATACAGGAGGTTTTTCACCTTACTCAACCCAACCCGAAATGAACTGAACTGAACCGAGCTGAGCTGCAAGTTAAACATCCACTTTAATCTTCTGAACTGCTATTAGAGGCTCTTTGTAAATAAGGACGAGCTGTGCCAGAGTGGCATATGCACAGGACAGCAACATCACCACAGCGTGAATGGGACAGCACCCAAAACTCCAGGATTAAATCATCAGCCAGGGACCTTGGACCATGTTCTGTCTCTGATTGGGTGCTGTGGTGGCAGAGCTGGACCGTGCAGCTCTTCCTCACTTCGACACATCTGGACTCTGAGCCATGTCTCTTCTCTGGGCCCTGAGCATTCTCTGTGGATTGATGGTGCTCCCTTTTCAATTTAGTGCTCTTAACACTGGCTACTGTGTTCCACGAAAGACTGTCCCCTACTACCAGAGTAAGTTGCCTAACTCTCACTGTTTACTCACTATCTGCAAGCAAATAATGGCATATACCTTTTTTCAGATAGGAGTAGGGCTGGGCGATGCACTGATATTATATCGATATGATATGAGCCAAATATGGTCTTTGATTTTGAATATCGTAGTATTGCAGAAGTGTTGTCCTTTCTTGCCTCACTTATGTGGTCATCATATCCACATTACTAATGACTGTTTATCACATATCTTATGAAGGCACCATTATCCGTCCCCGCAGTATAATCTTAATATGAATATCAAGATATTGTGATGTTTGATTTTGTTCCTGGCCTTAGATGTGCACGTGGATTGTTACTGCAGCTTAATCAGTGTCAAAGACAGAAGGTATGATAATAATAATGCACTGTGTGATCCATCTCCTGTTCAGACGGGCTCAGGTTTTTCAGAGAGGAGGGGATCTGGAACTATTCCACCATGCTGATGCGAGAAGACCTGGATCTGCTGCTGCTGGGCGCTAGAGAGGCCATCTACGCCCTGGACATCAACGACATCTCCATCAGAAAGGCTGCAGTAAGAAGAGTTTCATTCCAGAAGACTATTCATAAACGTATACCTCTGGCATTAAGTTGTGATTGGCTGAGTAAAACACCTCCTAAACACACACCTGGGAAGCACACAGCTGCTAAATGTTACTGTGCATACTGACAGTCACCACGCACTGCCTGATAGTGAACTACTGGGATTAATTTAGATTTTAAAAAGTTTACAAGTGTGATCATTTTTTATTATAATGGATGAGTGAGAGTCATTCCCTAAAACCAATAAGCCCCTTGACTCCGGTCATGTCGTGCCTAATCGTGCCTCTTAGCTGTTCTAAAATCAGCTGAAGCATAGCCTCTCATGGCTCATTTCTTAAGTATTCAGTTACTTATCAGATGCTATCTTGAATTCATCTGTCAAAACATTTCACAAAACACAGATGATTTAATCTTTACATACATAGCTAGTGTGTAAGCAGTGGTTTTGAGATAATTTAATAGTAAGCCATAAGATGCTTTAATTTCATGCCACAAATGTGGCATGAAAAATTTTGTAAGATTTTTTTTTGTCAGTTTTCTTTTTTCTATTTTTTCCAATTGGCAAAATTTATTTGCCATTTGTTTTTGAAATTAAATTGTTTACACCACCCAGCCTTTTACAACAGCTCCACTATTTTGTGAAGACACAAAAACAGTAACCATGAAGAATGAACAAAGACACAATGTTTTTTTTTGACTAAAAATATACTTTGTAGTAGAAGAGACTGCATAATATAGAGCTGGATTCCCTTAAGCATCCAGTTAAACAGAATTGAATAGTAGCTAGTGCATATTTGCATGACAAATGAATAAGCGGTGGCTCTGTTGGACTTTACACAGTTGTCCGTTGATTCATAAGTAAACACAGTTACAAAGGTAACAGTCATAACTGAAAATGAAATAGCTGTGCTCTGCTTCCGTTTAGTATTGGCGTGAGGTGTGCATGTTAAGCAAACAACAGGTTAGGTGGGGGAAAACAAGCCACGGCGAGGCTGTCCTGCAGCAAGGTGAGACACTGATCTGATGTGCATTGACAAGACGCTTCTCCTCTGATGATGCAGGCTTACTGGCGAGTTACCGAGGAGAAACAGAGAGAGTGTACGTACAAGGGAAAACATGCTGAGGTTTGTGAAATAAGTCATTAAACAACCATGTTGACACACACAGACACTCACACACACACACAGGATCATGCTCTAATGTCTACTTGTTGTGCAGCCCTAAAGGATGACTGTTGACTGAGAGCAGTTTACTCCTCGTGCAGTTTACCTCTGTACATTTGTTAATCATTTATATGCGAGTGTTTTTCCTTTTTAAGTCCCTACACAGGATTCTGTTTGAAGTGCTTTGCTCGCAGCTTCTCACTGAATGTACAAATAAAGGCATGAGCAGAAAATGCATATACACAGCCTTGACCTGTGGTCACCACCTCAGCTCGGCTCAAGCAGCTAGTGCAGTAGATCTGTCCCTGTATGTTTGTGTTTTTGCAGCTGAACTAACAGAGCTCTGACCTTGGCATTCTCTCGGTTGTATCTTGTTGCAGGTGGAATGCCGCAACTACATTCGAACGCTGCACACCGTGAATACCACTACAATGTATGTGTGTGGCACAAATGCTTTCAGCCCTACCTGTGACTATATGGTAAGTATAGTGTCTGGGCTAGTTGCGAAGACTTTGAATGAACTGTGAGGACATCGCCTGCCCTCATTCCCCCCGTTAGTGATCTTTGCCTGAAGTTTTGTTCACATGATGTGCTAATATTTACCGCTTTCTAAATTATTAGTATTGCCACACTCTCATAGCTCTGATGCAACAAGTTTTTGTGTCCAAAAGCTATATTTTGACAGCTGTCTTCCTCAGGGTAATCAAGGCATTTTGTACCTTTATCTTTACTTTGATGAAAGATATTCCACTGGCTTGAGTGATTTCCGTTAAACTAACGTTGATTATGTTGGCGTATTCTAGTCCTGAATCCCAGTTCAAGGCACATTTGTCCTTTGTTCTCTCTTGCTCACCAACTTTGTCTGTCTTTTTCTGTCTTTCTTTCTTTCTCATTCCCGACAGACGTTTTCTGATGGACAGCTGAGTCTGGAGGGAAAGCAGGAAGAGGGAAAAGGGAAGTGTCCCTTTGATCCCTTCCAGAGATACTCCTCCCTCATGGTTGGTGAGTGTGCATAAGTACCTTTGACAGCAAACTGAGATCAGAGAGAGTGCTATCTGGTGTACAAAGTGCACCAACAGTAAATGCATACTAACCATGTGTAGATTTGGCCAGTCTAAAGACCTGAGCACCTCATGTAAATTTCACCAAGATCTTTCTGTCTTTGATCTCTACTTAACCTTATTCAATATATACTACCATCAGTCAAGAGTAAAGTCAGTTGTTTCACTTTATTAGTAGTCATATTAATGGGATATTGTTCTCGCAAAAACTGAGTAGTGCATTTCCAGTATTTTTTTTCTTTCCCCTTGTTCCTGTCCAACAGGAAATGACCTGTATTCTGCTACATCCATCAACTTCTTGGGCTCTGAGCCTGTGATTCTCCGCAGCTCAGGCTTGGCTCTCCGCACCGAGTTCAAGAGCTCTTGGCTCAATGGTGAGAGGTCCTGCTTCAAATTTAGTTGTAACTAGCTATTTAAGTCGGATTTTTGGTGGAAAGAGTACTACAAAATGCTATTCAAGTTGAAATACTGTTACTCTGCTGATATTTTACTTAAGTAGAAGGAGAAGTATTGCTGTAAAAACCTACTTAGGTAAAAGTAAAAAGTTGCTCATTTAAGAGTAAAAGTTCCTGAGTTCCCCTTTCAAAACAGTAATGGTGTTAGGTGTGCAAGGTTCAAACTAGATTCTTTTAAATGTGCATTGCACAAAACCAACCAACTAGGGTTGGCTGAAGTGAGGACCCTGTAGACTTAAGTGACAAATATGGAATAAGCATGTAAAATGATGGTTGAGTCTATGCGGTTCTCATCATCAGGTCATCGTGCACCTTTCATTGTAAATGTGGAAATGACAAAAAGTAGAGCCAACAAAGTAGAAGCAGATTCCACTTCTCTTCTTTGCTGACTGAGCGTTCACTGTGAAAGGTTAAACAATCTGTCATTGATCATTTGTTTTCTGTAATAGATGTGATTTATAATGTAGTGAAGTACAATACTAAAGCAAAAATATATTTAAGTAAAAGTACAGACTTTAAAATACTCAAAAAGCACAAGTACACAAAAAGCTACTCAATTATAGTATCATGAGTAAATGCAATTAATGACTTCCACCTCTGGATTTTGTCATTTTGAGTTGGAAAGTTCCTGGTTTCTTCCTCTTTACATTCCAGAGGGAGTAGACTGCAGCTGCAGTACTGAAGCAGGGTAGAACAGGTGATGCCTGTGGATGCATGGGGGAATTACAAAGATGCTACTAAAGTAGATCAAAGTCATGAAGCGTTTTGAATTGTCTGCTCTTGTCCCGAGTGTTTCTTTCATGTTTTATGATTTCAGAGCCTAACTTCGTCTACATGGACTTTGTGGGTGAGAGCGTGGATAGTCCTGATGGTGATGACGATAAGGTGTATTTGTTCTTCAGTGAGAATGCCATGGAATTTGAGTTCTACAACAAACTTGTGGTGTCACGAGTGGCCCGTGTCTGCAAGGTATTCACAGCAGATAAAACAAATACAGAATAGAAGCAAGCACATACAGCCTGTGCAAAACATGTTTTCTGTCTCAGGGGATGTTCACACATTTTGTACATTTTTTAATGTGTTTTTTTTTCAAGGTTGAATATCTTGGCCAGACAAAGTCTGTTCAATGAGTTTATTGTCTAAGAATGTGCAAACATGTCTTTGGCCTCAGTATTCCTGTCTGACATAGGCTTGGCTTGTGTGGTTTAAGGATTATGGGCTGCAGAAGAAATGCACATGCTTGAGTGGTCTCTCTCTCTCTGCTTTTAGGGGGATATGGGCGGCCAGCGGACGCTGCAGAGGAAATGGACGTCGTTCCTGAAAGCTCGTCTGGATTGCTCCCTCCCTGAACCCAGCCTGCCTGCCATTGTCCAGGATGTCTTCCTGCTGAAGCACCAAGACTGGAGGAAGAGCGTCTTCTATGCTGTTTTCACTCCACAGTCGTAAGTGCTTGTCAGTGAAATCAAAGGAATGTTCATGCCCCAAGATTGAAGTGGAAAAGCAGGTCGTGTAAGGTAGTATTTTGCAATGCAAAAAAAATCTGTAATTCAAGATGGAAAAAGTTTTGCTCCTATAGTTCAAACAAAATGAAAATTTTGTCGAATTAATGTGTTGTGACTTAGTGTATAACTGACTGATTGGTTTGGTGTTACCAGGAGCTCGTCCGACATGTCTGCAGTGTGTGCATACAATGTGTCTGCCATTGGAGATATTTTCAACGAGGGGAAGTTTAAGACACCTGTTGCCGTGGAGACATCTCATGTCAAGTGGGTGATGTACACTGGAGAGCTGCCCGTCCCTAGACCAGGAGCTGTGAGTAAAACCACATTTTATTATTGCTTCTGCAGCAGTACACCCTGAATTTAGATTGGGTATCCACACACATTTTGTAAATCCAGACACATTACCCCAAAAAAACATATAACCCACATTTCAAAACTGTGGTGTTGCTTTTCAGTGCATCAATAATGCAGCACGTTCGATGGGGATGAGTCGCTCCCTGGACCTTCCTGACAAAACCCTCCAGTTCATCAGAGACCGGCCCCTCATGGATGAGGCTGTTCGGCCTGTGACAGGAGGGCCCCTGCTGATCAAGAAAGGAGCCATGTTGACGCGTATCGTAGTGGACAGCGTGACGGCTCTGGATGGAGAGACGTACCCTGTCATGTTCACTGGCACTGGTAAATTGTGATACCTGTAACAAAACATGTTCGTTTTTACCGATGAGGTGAAAAGAACGACAGTGAGTCCCAGTAGATCTGTTGGCTGAGATACCCTAAAATGCACTTTTTTCTGGGCTTAGTTTTCTTTAGCGAATTGTAAAAGATAGTTGGGTTTTTTTTAGATTAGGTTATGAAAAACACCAGTCAACATTGTGTAAAGAGCGTTTTGTCATGTGATTGAGCCTCTTCCCTGTCAAAGTTCAGCATACATACTGTAGGTATAGTTCTTGTATGGCGAGATTTTTGTTTCCCAATCCATTGACTTCAGTATTGCTGGTGTGCGTTTGTCACCTATGCAAATTTGCAATGCTGTCACCATGACACACTCTTGGTTTTCTACATCTGTGTTCTAGCTGAAGAAACTTAACCCAAAAATTAAAAAAAAAACACTACTAGAGTCATTTAATGAGCACTTTTTGTTTTCTGACTGATTAAAATGCACACAATGGAGACACATGAGTAATAATGTGTAAAACCATGAGTATTTGTTTATACATATGTTTATGCAATGTATTTATTTCATTAGATCTAATCATTTTTGTCTCCATATAGAAAATGGCTATGTTCAGAAAGCCGTCAACTACGCCGGAGAGATGTTCATCATTGAAGAGATTCAGCTGTATGAGAACTCTGAGCCTGTCAGGGTCCTGCGCCTCTCGTCCAGCAAGGTAACTGTTAATAGGTGTGGTATAGCATTAGGGCTCGGCAATACATCGATATTATATACGACACTGATATGATATTGGATATGAGAATAGATATGATCTGGGATTTTGGATGTCGTAATGTTGTGATATGGCATAAGTGGTGTCTTTTCCTGGTTTTAAATGCTGCATTACAGTAAAGTGATATATTTTCTGAACTTGCCAGACTGTTATAATTTGCCTTTATCCACTTAGATATTATATAGGCATAACAGATTATTATCAAAAATCTCACTTTGTAAATACTGTCATCCCTACAATTTGTCACAATATCGATATATTGCATAACAAATATCATATTTGATTTTGTCCATATGGTGCAGCCCTACTAGAATCATCATACTGATGTGGTTGTATGCATCAGCCAAGGGGTTTAATCGAGCATTTATGGAATGTGGCTCTGGGTCATATTGTCCAGCGTTATACAGGCTCAGGTCTATCTTTGCCATATTTATGACTACAATTCATGTAGTTATGTCACCATAATGATTTCCCTAGATCAACAACAAGCCAAAGCCTAAACATTTAAGACAACAGTCAAGTGTTATTCTTGGCAGATACTATATAATAAGCTTCAGTGTCAGTTTATGTCTCAGTTTGAACATGTTGTCATTTAATTGTCACTAACAGCTTGTAGAGAGGGTTCAGGTGAAACTCATTTGGTTCACCTCCTTGTGTGTGTGTGTGTGTGTGTGAACACAGGGCCAGCTGTATGCAGGTTCAGAGTTCGGTGTTGTCCAGATGCCACTCAGCAACTGTAGCCGCTATGAGACATGTGTGGACTGCGTCTTGTCCCGGGACCCTTACTGTGCCTGGGACGTCTCTGCTGACCAGTGCTCCCTCATCTCCACCTTAGCCTCTTTCTCACACACTGCCATTCAGAGTCTAAAAGAGGTGAATGTCTCCCAATGTCCCCAGCCAGGTAAATTCATTTACTCTATCTATATAAAAGTGAATTGTTAATCATCATCAATTATTGTTTCACCTGAGTAGACCTTTTTATGAGACCAACCATTGTGTGTGTGTGTGTGTGTTCCAGATCCAGTAGCAACTGTAGACTTTACCCTAGTTCCAGAGAACAACATCCAGCTGCCTTGCCAGCCGGACTCCAACTTGGCGCAAGTCCACTGGAGATTCTCTGACCAAACACTTCACTCTGACAACAAATACTACATCTACAGCGAAGGCCTCCTCATTCTGAACGCCTCTGAATCCGATGCTGGCCTGTACACCTGTGTCTCATTGGAGCAGGTGAAGGGCAGAATATACACCCGCACCATGGCGGTTTATCGTTTACACCCGCACACTGAGCCAGATGTCGGGGACAGCAACACTGGTGGCGACAATTCTTCAGACTCGACTCACAGCCATCATACAGCTGCACCGGGGCTGATCCCAGACCCGGGGGACGAGGACCCTCTGCCACCTGAGAATCAAAGCTTTGAGGGTAGGGTAGTAGGTTTAAAGGTGACCGTGGCTCTGCTGGCGCTGCTGTGTTTCTCCCTGGCTGGTCTTTTATTTTGGAACTTCACCAGAGGACATTTTGAATGCTTGCAGCCTTCACAGAGTTCCAGTGAAAGCAAGGAGAGACGGCACTCGGCCGAGTACGTGCACATTCAGAACAGAACTTCAGAGATTAAGCTGCTGGGCCCCGAGGCTGGCAGACCCTGCATTGCCAACAATAATCACTCTGCTGTGGACTTCAAAGGGAATGGAGAGCACCACTTCACACCTATGGCCAACATTTCAAGTCTGGATGGTTTGGGATATATAAATGATGAGTCAGAGATTTAACTCTGCTGAGACACAATTTAAACCAAGGCCTACAACGGTTCCACAAATTATCCCCCTACATAGAACAGTGCCTGGGAACTGGAAAGCATGGTCTTATGTTATATTATTCCGCTATGTCATTTTGTCCTTGACCAAACTGTGTAATATGACAATTTCCTAGACTAGGGTCCATCACTCTATCATTTCCTCACCCTAATCAGGCAGCTCATGTACTTTAAACTAGACTTTTTACAATATTTCTGGTTCATTTTTCACTCCAGATTTTTTTTTATGAACACTTTTGTATAGTGCCATGTTGTGAATATACTTGGTGTAATGTATTCTGTACAGCCATGACATTTTTAAGTACTATTTATTTGATTAATGTGAATTTTTTTTTATTGCAGCAATCATGTTTTTGTGATCAGTGTCTTGTAAATAGGGCTGACAACAATGAACAAGTAACACTTTGACTTCTAATGTCCAAGGACATTTCATTTTATTGACTCTCCTGTTAATATAAGGCAACATTCATTAGCCACCAGTTGTACATTATTCGGTCTCTGGCCATGTTAATGATAAATAGCCCTTCCTGGTCTTTTTTCCTGGCTGCTCTTAAAAAAACAGATTACTGAATTAGTCAAGGTGCTTTGAAGAACTTAATGGAAATACTTCTTATTGTCAGCATTCAAACAGCTTTCTTGGCCCAAGAGATTGATCTCTATTGGTGAAAACTGACCTGTATCCCTTAGCTAGAAATATGAGATGTTTTTCCACTGTTGTGTTATCTTATACGGACATACATCACCGTGCAAGTGATCTGGAAAAAAATATGACAGTGTATCCCAGATAACTTCAGCTACATTTCTTACACTGAAGCACTACCATTCAAAAACATCTTTGGGGTGTAAAAGTCAGTTTATCAACTTTTTACATCAGCCATCATTGATCAGGACTCTTGGTTCTCTGGTTTCTAGCTGTGGCAAGTACCTTTTCATATTTCAAAATACTGACTGGAATGCCTAAGGCCAAAATAATGATATGTGAACTGAGTGCTGTTCTCCTTTCACATGAAAAACATGAGCTTGAAGAGTTTCTGGTTGTCAGTAATCATTACCTTCCCTCTACAACAGCCAGGAAAGTCATTTTTAAATAACATTGGAAGGCATGCTCATTGTCATGCTTTTTGGAATAGACACTGCTGTGGTCTGTGTGTGTGGCAAAAACACCACGACTGTTCATTTACCTCAGATGTGTCTGTTGTTGTTGAAAGAGTCTAAGACCAAACTTAATTACAGGAATGTTGCCTGAATTGTCTGTTTTTCACTGCCTCTGTCTGTCATTACCAACAGCACCCAGCCTTATATTTTATGTAAAACAAGCACATATGTGTGTGTGTGCGTGTGTGTGCAGGGAGGGTGGGGGTAGGGTGAGTGGGGTCAGTGAAGTAGTAAGTTATGAGCTTAAAAACTTGGTTCCGGTTTTGCCAGGTAAGATAATAAATTAATACAATGCTGTCTGTAGAAAATTGCAGTTTTTGCTATTTGCGGTTGAACTTTCTGAGGCACTCCGGCATGCTGTAATTTGAAAACTTAGATTTAGTTTCATTTAATTAGCCAGTCTAATCGTGAAAGTGGCTGGTGAATTTCAGAAACCACCTGTGCATGAGCACTGTGGACAGAGTCGGTTTCTTGGTTCAGGTGTAGTCGCAATTTACGGTGAGCTAAGTGTCACTGTCAGATGAAAAACCTTCAAACGCCAAGATGTCAATTTCAGAAAAAGAGAAAAACAGCCTTAAGCTTGACATCCATGTATTTTGGATTTAATTCAATTTAGTTTGAAAGGATTAAAAACATTAAAAAAAAAAAAAAATCAAGAGTTGTAATTTTTTCTCAAATCATAGAGGAGCATGTCACTTTCCAGCAAAAAATTGAAAACCACCAAAACTGAAGTTACTGGGTTTTCACATGATAAAAGTAATTTAATAATATATACATGTATACAAATTTAACAGTTGAAATTTTACCTAAATGTTGGCTTTGCTGACATGGACAGACACTCCAGATTCTTTCAGCTTCATGGATTTTATCAAATACTTATTATAAACTTTTAAGACTTTTATACTCTATATTTGTGGCTTTTCCTTCTGAATTTCAACCCAGACTCTGCACCACTCTGCAACCGTTCTTACTCAAATGGGCCAGACACAGTGTGTGTGAATAAGAATGTTTACTGAAATGTTCTGTCATATTTCAAGGTTAGTCTGACAGTCAACAACATATCCATTAATATTTGTCACTTATCAAATAAAAAAAGAGAGAGAGAAAATCAAATACTTCTAGTGGCAGTGAGCCATGAAGGACACTTAAGTAGCAAGAAAAAAAAAAAAGAGGCAGGCACCTTTAATCAAACACAATCCCTACATTTACATGCAGGCTTTGATTGAATCTTTGAAATGAAAATAGGATGACTAGTTGCATTATCTGCACAAGAAAATTACATTCACCAGTTTTTCCACTGTCTCCTGTAAACAATCTCTGCTTTGATTGTTTGTAGGGAATCAGTTGATTTGAAAGTAGATTAAATTGGTCCTGTAAATGGGAATACTGGGCTGCATTTAAACATTTACATGCAAGATGCCACTGGATCTATAAAGGTGGACCGAAAATGCTTAGGATTAATGGTATGTACAGTCACAATTTTTGGTTGCTTCAATCAGCAATGTGGCGAGCTTTTTATATTGGTTATGAGATCAATTCATTCAGGATCAGAGAAAATGAACGGTAGCAAAAGCCGCATGTAAGTGTAGTCACTAAACACGGTGCACAACTTCAGTCTATCTGTGGAGAACGCGGAATGCCTGGAACATCGACAACAACAGATAAAGTAGGTGCTTCCACGGTCGGGCACTGACCACCAAAAGCAAACAGTGTAGCTTTAAAACGAGACAATAAGTCAGTGTGCAGCGTGAGAAATACACTGAGGCCGAGCGCAACACAATATCTACTTTGGGAGTGACTTGTCAACAGTGAAATCATGGAAAGAGGCAAGTGTTTTGGCACATCAGTGCACGGTAAGGAATCACAAAGGAGGAGGATTATGCACTGTCTACTTTTGAAGTTTTTTTTTCCCCACTTGTTGCTTCACTGAGGCATATAAGCAGCATCTGTTAAGGCAAGAGGCAAGCAAGACATTTTTTCACATGCAAAATCTGCACGCAATATTAAGGCGCATCTCAAGGAATAATAGCCAAAGCAAACAAGCATTGAGATAACAAGCATAAGGTATCAAAAATAAACGGAGGTGCCGCTATATTATACAAAACACACAAGAAAAAAAGTCACCAGATTGAAATCGTGCAGTTTACAGACTTTCTTTTCTCTAGGTGCAAAAAGAAAACCCCTGATCTTCATCCTTTCACAGCACACTGCAGTTTCTAGCATGCAGCTCTGGCAATACATAAAATCCTCTCCTATGATCCACAAGGCACATGCCTCTCTCACACACACACTGGTATCCTCAAACAGCTGCTACCCTTTTAAATAGTTTCCAATTGTGTCTTATTTACAAAATAGTACATCTTCTTAAACAAATTTCTTCTCAGCATAAAATTGTGTTTCTTTCTGTGCAATGTTTAAAATTGAAACAATCAGATTAATTTTGATAGGCTACATGTAAACATAAGTGAAGTGAAATGGAATGGCGTTATTTTGAAGACAGCTCTCCTTCACAAATGTAAGGCTTTAATGAGCTTTACAGGGGAAGCCCTTTGTTTGATTTCCTTCTTTCAGTAATTCTCTGTTTAACAAATCCTCTCAATCACAAAAAAAGAATACAGCGATGCATTTTGTCATGTAACAGTGGAATTACGGTGTAATCATCATGTGTTCAGCGTTCTTGTGCACCACAGGATTGGCCAGCTGTCTGTCTCCATCTAGAGGTCTTTTACAGGTATCACCAGTGGCTGTTGTCGGGGTAGCTCGGCACTGCAGCAGGGTACTGAGGCAAGCTTGGACCTTGGGCCGTTTGAGCGACTGCGTTGAACCCTGCTTCCCTCACGGGCGCACTCTTCCACACCCCAGTGCTCCACTCCTCCTGAGCACGCTCGAAACTCCCGCCACCGCCGCGGTACAGCCTGTGCACCTGCAGAGAAAGCCAAAACATAAAAAAATTTAATGGAGTGTTGGCATATGTTTTTAAGTGGCTCTGTTAGTGCATGTTTTTAAGAATGAAGGACAGAATTCAAGTGAGTATGTGCAATTAAATGCATGCGCTGTTCTGTGTACATGTTGAACTCACCTTGATGAGAACCAGTGCCATTAAAACAGTCACCAAAGTGAAGAGCAGAGTTGTGATAAGCATCACTATAGCAGAGCCCACGTTGTAGCTGAAAAACATCACTGTCGCAATCCACCCGCTTTGGCGTGTCGGTGAGAATGAAGTGAGGCAGGAGGGGTTAGTGCATTACATGTCATGAGCAAACAGGATTAACTATAAATATCCAAAGTTGTTCATGAAGCCATAAAGCAGTGCCGTGAAGAAACTGATGTAGTGACAAAATGCTTTGATACAGCACATGAGAATACTGTGTAACAATAACTTACCATCATACACTGTCAAGTGAATGATAATGACAGCTGTTGTACAAGGAGGTGGAAAAGGTTGAGAAAATAACACAAAAAAAATCAACAGCAAAACAAAAACCTCTGACATAAATAAGCTTGGATATTATTCCTATACAAATGAAAGCATGTGAGGATGTATTTGTAGCTCATAGTGTTTGTGATGGGTAGTTTGTTTTCTTGTTTTAATATAATTCCTGACAGCACCATCCACTGTGCTGATCTGTCTCTTGTTCTGTTAAAGTAAATGAGCACCAACACAGAGCGCTGGCCTTGAAGTTAGAAGAATGGGAGTTGAATGAGAACAGGTGTGTCAATGTGGTTAACAGATGGCTACCTCCATAACAAATTTAAGTAAATTACACCCACAATACCTCCAGAAGGCTTAGTTGTAATCTCTGGCACCCTAGGACCCCCTTTCTTTACGTCAAAACTCAGCACCCATCAGGTCTAACCGATATGCTGCACCTACACTTCGGTATAGCCCGCCCTCTTTCACACCATATCCACTTTTGGCATAAACAGGCCAGCGGTTTTCTAAGTTAAAGAAGGAAGATTTTTACACTTGGGGCCACAACTGGTTTCCTTTTCTTGGGTGATGTGGCAACAAACTAAAAATTCAATGCATGTTAGAGTCAGTATCCACTCACCAAGTTCCCCAGCCAGAGATGCCTATAGCCTGAATGAGGGCCAAGACACATTGAAGAAAGAAGATGAAGAAGAAGGCCATGAAGTTGAAAGAGCTGTCAGCCCTAGAAACACAAAGGGGGGGGGAAAAAAAAAAGAAAATACAAAAAAACAAAAAGAACAAAACAAGTAAGCTTCGGGTACTGATTGGTTATTCAAGTGTGTCAGAGGCATTCTAGCTCATTTCCACTGGGTGCAAACACGTAGGTACAAATTTGGGTCAAACTGGAAAACACCCCCACAAGTGAGAATGATGTGCTAAAGCAATCAATCAAGCCACATAAAAGATTTTTCATTTTCAGTTTTCTGACTAAACAATGCAAGCGCAGACAATGAAACTAGACACCCCTGTGAACAAAACAATAAAAAAAAACCACTAGAATTCTGCATCTACAATTTCACATATCTACTCGTCACGTTTGTGGTAGTTAAACAGTTTTTCATCACTATTCACCAGTGGGACCACGCCACTGCATAAGGAACCATTTGAACAGCTATACTGCCACTACAGCAAGGCACAAACCTGAATAAAAACATCTCTCCATTCCTTTCTAATGACACAAAACATGGTAGGAGGAGACGAGTAAAACTGATATGACAACTGATGACTGATATGAAACAACGGGTGTGTAATGTGTTACTAAACAAGTGTGACTGAATGTGAAGCTAGAGCACACAGTGTTGAGCATAAAAGTACTAGAAGGAAAAATATCCTCTTTTGCATGTCATTTTTGTGAGGCGAGTCATCCTGTTTCCTCCCTTTAATTTGCGATCATTGAGCAGGCATCCTGGTGTCCTCAAGGCACAAAGACCTTCATCTAAGTTACTTCCTGTAGGCCCTTCTTTCTCATTTCTTTGGTGAAATCTTGAGCTTTTACATTTGACAAATAACATGTAAACTGCTGTATACTCTCAACATATTATATCTTTATGTTTAAATTATGTTGTTGTCTGATTGTATAGAGTCTTCACACGGTAATTTCTTCAAATTGGATACTCTCTTCACATTATGCATTTTTGACAATCTACTGACCTATCAGTGCCTGCTCTATGTAATTAATTTACCAAAATTATACAGGATTTATGATCAATACTGATGTACATTTGACATAAATGAAGGGAGAAATCCAAAAATGTTTTGTCACTGCCTATTTTTTTCACTGTGCATTTTTTTTCTTTTTTGAACATTTGTGGCCCCTGAATAAATCAGTCACAGAAATTCAAGGATTTTTTTTTTTTTTTTGATTGTGTGAGTTTTGTCTCTTGTTGAATGATTAAATCATAAAAAGTACTCATGCCCACTGATGTTCCTGCTACTTCACTTTATGATTAAATGATTGCCATCCATGTGACTGGAACATTATGAATTATTTCTAAATAGAAAGAAGGCAAGGGTGATTAAAGAGATTTCTCTTTTAATGACTTCTCACTTCACACTTCTGATAACCAGAAAAGCATGTCTGAAACTGATAAACATCCACACATCGCTGATAAAAATCAATACACTGCAACTATAAGCCTTACACAACCAAGCTCTGAGAGTTTTAAGAGAAATAATTCAGGGCTATGAGATTGTCTACATTGCCACTCACCTGAAAGCTTTGTAGAGTGGTCTGAACCAGCAGGTGTAACTACAGGGACTGAAGAGGATGAGCCAGAGCAAGGAGAAGCCAAAGTTGACGGCAGATCCACCTCCAGCCCACCAGGCAATGCATGAGATCACATTCATGCACAGGGTGCCTGAATACACTGCAAAGGAGAGGAGAGCAGGGGATCACTGAGACTTCACTTTAGCATCAGCTGCTAGTTTGAGCAGAAACACGCAAGATGAACTTGTAGAGCTACTAATGGACTGAACACTGAAACTGCAATATGGTTTACTGTGTTTTGGGTTTTGGCTGCTTGTGGGACATGAGCATCCATCTCTCTCAAAGTGCACCATCAAGGAGCTTTTACCCTTCCCACCCTCCTAATTATGTGAGCTGGCTTTCTTTTCTCTCACAAAAATGTCAAGAACAAGACACAAATGCAGCTGTCAGAGGAGCGAGACCTGCGAGTTGTGCTGTCTGTCTCCTGCCATATAAGAGACTCATGTGTCCCACTAATGTGTCCAATATAGTTTGTTTTGTTTTGTCAATTTCCCCTAATGATTTCTAAACTGAACTTTCCGTTATGATTATTATTCTGAAGGCCATATTTCTTCAAGCTGTGAGATACTGTTTGGTCCAAATATAAAATAATAACTCAGAATGAGGGTTGAAATGAGAATGCCATTTTTACAAAACATATTATTTAATAAAAGAGCCTACTAATTATTCATAATATTTTATTCATCAACAATTTTCAGTATAATTGTGTTGAATGTTTTATAGGCTTAATCTTCTTATTTCCAGGAGTTACTTATGACAGTTTGTTCAATGGAGTTGAACTCTGATTGAAATTGTTGTAGCTCACTCATCAGTTTTAAATACATATTTTCATACCAATTTATGTCAGATTATTTTTAGTTTAGGTTCTGAGGTGTTTTTAAATCTTTAAGGGGTTGGGGTGTCTCAGGGGGACTGAATTTTTTCAGGGGTGCCTTGGTTAAATGCAGGGGAAGACACTCACTCATCCATAGCATGTAGACTTTGCGCACTAACTGCTGGTGGGGTGCAGGAATTTCCTCCTCGATGTTCTGGTAAAAGCAAGGCTTAATTCTCAGGAACTGAGGCACCGGCGGAAAGTTATTCACTCTCTCTAAAAAGGAAGTAAAGTGTTACTCAACAGTGTAGTTAAAACAATCTCAGCACGATAGCACTCTTTAACATCGGACAAGTTACTTTTACTGCACCAAAAATGCTTCCAATCCACTCAAGATTAGTAAAATTAAAATAGTTCATATTGATGGCACAGGCCTTATATCAACTTTGCAACTGGCAAAGCATCCCAGCTTCAGGATCTTCACTGGTAGTTTCATGTACAACTGGATGGTATCCACGTGAGGAAATTACCCAACTAGAAAGCTTCGGCTCAAGCACCAGTTACAGCAAGCATCTGCTCTGCTGAAGTGTCCTTAAGCAAGACATTGAATCCCTACCAACTCCAGGAGAGCTGCAAGTGATCAATATAGTCTCACACAAGGTCTCAGCTGTAATTATGGACCAAGCCCTACTTTAAAAATAATCGAAAATCCATTAATAAATCAATCAATTATCTGACAGACCTCAAAACTAAGAGTGATATTGTCTTATCTTTTAGCACCAGTTAGAGGCTCTGTTTCTACACTACATGTAACCAAGACTTCTGAGGTTTCCACCAAAACTAAAATATAATAAATAATAAGTTTGAATAAATTTCTCCAGATCACTTGAAAGTTTACATGCAACTTGGGTGAAGACTGGGGTGCAAAGAATGCAATGACAGAAAGGACAGGGATGCAGAAAAGTTATACTAAGGATGACTTTCCTGAAGCAATATGTAAACTGGATGATAAATACCTTGGAAGCAAAATGCTAATTTGATCACTGTCATTTTTTAAACATTTATGAAGTTACAAACCTGCCATTGTGAAGTCCTATTTCTTTCCTGGAAATGAAAAAGCATATGGGTTGAATAGAAATCAGCAGAGAAGCATTTCTTCAAACCTCGTATTTGCTTTGAGTTGAATGCTGTTCACAAAAGGTTTACAGTCATTGCAAATACCAATCTCCACTGCCTACAGGGAATATAATTCTCCACCTTGTCGCGGCTTGTCTGTTTTCCACTGTGCTTTCACCTTGCTTGTTTAAATGTTTACTTGTTTAGATGTGTACTTGTCACGCGGCTAGTTCAATTTTGAAAGAGCAAGGCAGAGAAAACTCTTCACTTCATGACTACAATTAGCATACTTAGAAAGTGTGGACGCCTCCAATCAATTTAACCTCTAAGCTGCACAGATCCGGTTTGTTCAGACTTGCTCCACTTTATTAGGCTCAACTTTTCCAAATCAGAGACCACAGACTACCAAATGGAGGCAAAAGGCGGTAATTGTTGATGCATGTTACTTTTCTGGCAGCTTAACGGTATTTCTATCAGGGAGAGGCATGTCTGCTGCCACCACAACAAGCCGCCATATCAATAAACTATTGCAAGCTAAATTATTTGTACCGAATCGCATGTTTAACTTACTTTAGCTGAGTAAACCCCACTGTGATATACTAGCTGCGTAACAGATATATTTTATATTAACAGCAGCTAAAGCTAACGTGATATGTAGCTGCCCCGTCCAGTGAACGCAGTGCTGAGCGCTTGTTCTACTTTATTTGACTAACTGGGAGGCGACTGTCTTAACTGGGAGTGAAATTTACCACAGTTTATCCACCCAGCCTGTGTAAAACACTGATCGAAAACTTTACAGACAGGCCCAACATGATTAAATAATACCGTGTCCTTACCTTGCCAGCACCCACGGAGGTTCGTGAACCGTGAAACATTCAGGATGCGCTTTCCGATAGCTCCTGGTCCCGTGGAAGAGAGCTGCGCTGCATAGTAGCACTTGTAGTCCAAAACACTTCCCCGCTGCAGCAGCTCAATGCGCCCGACCGGATGACGAACTACAAATCCCAGGAGCCTTCACAGCTGTAAACGGGAAACGCGTGACGGAAAGATCACTTGGCGCTTGGAGTAGAGGGGCACAAACCTACAAATAAGTTTATTTTGCATTGATTGCGTTAACTTCCAAGTCCCACTGTCATTATGATGCCAATAAAACATTTTGTTGAGGGTGAATGCGAAATGTTTTGGGTTTGTTTGTTTTTTTTTTTTATACAAAAGAGATACTTTAATGAACGAACTCTATAAATGTTTCTGGAATATACTCTAGGTTTGAATTGTACTGTCTGTCGGGATGCGGGTAATTAGTGATCCAGGTGAACAAAGGTCCTAAAAACAGAACTCCTCCAAGGAATAATGCTTGTTTTATCTCGTACTTCTACTGTGGGATTATTTTACGAGGCTTTTACTCTCAGTCCCGTTCATTGCAGTAACCCAGAACGAAAACATGGCATCTCGCTGATGGACAAACCCCGCGGCCTATGAAAAGGCCGGAAACATCCTCCAGAGGGCGTGACCGGTACTACAAAGTTGGGGTCGCGCGGTTACAAGCACAAGACGGCCCGGAAACGGCGTTGCAAAGTTCATTTCGATCATTAACAAACTGTGACTCAAGAATAAAAGTGTTTCGGTTGTGATTACATGTCATGTGACACTTTTATGAATACTACTGTGTAACATGATCGACACCATTTTTGAATGTAAGATCCTGTAAGGCGCTCAACTCACGATAGCAAGATGGTGGTGTATGCGCACGGCTCTGCAATACAAATCAAACGCATCCGCCTCTAATCCTTGCCCTGCGTTTGACCAATCAGGGACGGTTATTGTCGCAAGTGACACACTCCCGCCAATTCAGACTGAGGAGCGCGAGGAGGCAGCGGGGGGATTTGAGGGAATGTACGAGAGATGCGGAAAGAGCAGGCACTTTTTTCCAATTTGGTGAAATAAATTAGAATTAATCCGGCTAAATAAGAAGATAGTACTTGGCTCGTCATTGTCTGCATTTCTGAGAAGTGCTCCACTGTTTTGAATTCGTGTCGCCGAGGAGAGCCGCCGGTGAGGGGAGCCTCGGATTGTGGTGGTAATGTTGGCGGCGGAAAACCCATCCGTGGACGGGCATCTGGTAGCATCTAGCGTTACTCCACGGACAAGAGGTAAGACTACCGCCACTGGCAGATAACTAAACGACCAACCCGCTTTCAAATAGTCACAACAGTCTGCCAACATCACCTTTAACACCACAACATGAATGAAGTAAAGTAACGTCAGTCTCCTCTGCAGAATTAGCGAAGACAAACCAAATTAAGTTCATGCTAGCTTTGTTGAACCACACTAGCGCTTTGTCGTCCGTGTTGGAAGCAGCTCCATGTGTTGTCATTAGTGTAAATATCAATGCCAGTGCAACAAAGATAAAAGCAAAATGGTTTCTCATAGGAACCAAACACTGTGCTAGCTAACTTTAGCCGTGTAACAGGCAAGGTGCCCGGTATTGTTAATGGGGAACTTCGGTTTAACGTCAGCTGGAGACAGCAACTTTGTTTTTCACAATTAACTTAAAACTTTTATATAACGTTTCACTTAACTGGTAGTGATAGGTAACATTAGCCCACACAACTTAAGCACACCACTCGCTCATGTCATTGGCTAAAAGTTAGCAGAGTTGCTAACTGTTCGTAGGTAGTAGTAGTCGGAATCGCCGCTAGCAGACAAGCTAACCATGCTAGTAGCAGTCGTCTACACATCATACCTGTTCATTCATGAATGTGGCTTCACAACGAAACACTCAGCAATTTTCAGACATTTTGTGTACCCGTGCACATGATAAGGTACACAAAACTCTTGTTGTGCTAGTGTTTATTTAATCAGCTCGTCAGTATTGTGGTCGGAGTAGCTCGTCTCCCCTGACAGCTCCGAGGTTTGCGCTGTGCGGGACTCGACTGGGGCCTGCCGCACCGACCTGCTCACCGGTTGGCGGGAGAGCAAACCAAACACATCCATTACACCGATTACACTGCTCCACAAAACGCCTCGAATCTGACACTTTACCCAGCCAAACAAAACATCCATAATCACAACGTGTTCGTATTTCGATATGCAGTCGCAGAGTTTCACGTTTACCTTTTTCAACTTTAGGTGAACTGGCATGCGATTTTCTTTTTATTTATTTTTTGCCATGGCCAACAACTGCGTGCTCAGTGGAAACAAAGTCTTAGGTGGTGCTGATGACTAATCTAACCCTGCTGTTACCTTCAGCTTTACTAACATTTTTTATGAATTGTTGTCAGTTTAACCCCAGCAGTATATACCTCCAGAAAATGATTATAATAAAAAATTGTCAGGTATTTTATGTATCTTGCTGACTACCTAAATAGCCCTTTAATTAAAACTCCCCCACCCCCACCCCACCCAACATATATCAGTATATCAAAATTCTTGTGGGAATTATCAGTGGTTCTTACACTAGTACAGGTATGGTTATGTTAGGTGAGGGCCCTAAAGCAGAGAGAAGCTTTTATGATTATAAATGGCATGTTTTAGTCCCTCTGTGTCATCCAAAATGGTTACAAAGAGCGTGCAAAATGTTCATATTTCTTTTATATGTTTTGTACAGCTAGCACAGCCTGGGGTCAATTTTGCCCCAAAGAAACACCAGTGTGTACAAACTGTGTCCAGGACAGGACATTGAAAACATATTAATTTCATGTTTACCCACTTGTCCCTATTAAATTAAGAAAAGTCAATATATATGAAGCCAAATAGGTCTTGATGCTCAATTAATTCCACCATATTTATCCTTCAGATAGGTTTTAGACTAAACAGTGACTGTTATTTTAAGACAGTTGATGCCATTTAATCTCCAAAGAAAAAAAATCCACTATATTACTACTTATATCAGCACGTCTAAGGCAGAAGTCAGTGTTTGTAAGCATCAGTATTTTAAGTTTGGTATGATTCTTACGTGGTGTTGGGCTTTTCTCCTCAGGCATGGATTGTAAACCCAGTAAGCATGCCAGCAAGAAACTTGTTCAAGGTAAGGAAATGATACTTTCTCTACACACTGTAGCGTGTTGATCATTAGCCGTCCATTATAAAGTATTAAGGTTTATTCAGTGCGGATGGTTACATGATTTTATAACGACTGACTACAACGACTGACTGCAGTACATCACTGGTAAATGAAACTGGAGAATCACAGATATTCACAGTTATGGGGCATATTTTTATTATTCCAGTTAACCTGCTTTTCTCTTTGTTTTTCTCTGCCTTTTGTGTGATCTTGACCACATCCAGTTGTACTCTTTGGCATAATTTTGAAACGCTACTTGGTTTACTATCACATTTTAAAGCTGTGGAGCGGTGACACTAATCAACAGAGGATTCAGTAATTCAATGAAGTGTTTATTATGGCCCACTAAAAGGTATTCTGCATAAATTAAACCTCTTGATTCCTTGTTTGTACTGCCATTAATTATTGTTTGAATTCACACACTATAAGCAAGTTTATTACATAGAAATCTGAAAAAAAGTTTATTAGTTTTCAATGGGGGTTTTCTTGAAAAACTGTGCTAACAGTAACGACTGTTATCTGGAGATAATAGTTCAACTACAACTGATGGTGATTTTGTGTATTGTCCTCAGCTCGTCTCCCATTTAAGCGCCTGAACCCTGAACCTAAAGAGAATCAGCAACCAAAACGTCCCCGTGCGCCTCCCTGCCCTGAACCTGGGCTCTCAGACGGGGAGAATGAGGCGGAGTCCCCCCAGCTCCCCGTGCGCAATGGACCAGCATTGGTTAACGGGCGTGGACCCCTTGATGGCTTCCTGAGTCGCAGCCGCTCTGCCCGTACAGACATGGTTATAGATCTCACAGAAGATTCAAAATCACCCAGAAAGCACCTTGGTGCGCCTGCCTCAGCCTCCCCCTGCCTCCCAACTAAAGACAAGACCTCCATTGGGAAATCCAATGACAATCATCACACTCCTAAGACACATGATGGCACAGACGGCCAAGTAGTCACAGAATCAGAGTGTAATGGCGAGGTGGAAGAGATGGAGCAAACAGACGAGGAGTCTGCATCTGTCTCGCAGCTGGACACAACACAGGATTCCCAAAGTGAGGCAGAGGAGCAGGACGAGTCTGCAAAGGCAGATGTTTCCAGTCTAGGGGACAAGTCCATGCTGTCACCCTCATCAGCCAGCTCCGTGTCTGTTGCAGAGAGCTCGCCAGAGCAGACCGAGAGCGCTGCTACACCTACAGTAAGTACAGCTCTCCTCACTGTAGGGCGGGGCACTGTACACAAATTAATGTCACAGTAATCCAAAGATATTGCATCACCTAGAAATATTTGTAACAGGATCTGCCAACATACAGTATCAAAGTGCTAAAGCTAATTTTAAATAATTTCAAGTCTCAGTCAGAGAGATTTCAGTATTTGTATTTCATTATTTTTTGTCAAACAAAACTGTATCACAGTAACTGTCATTATATTTTTATGATATAATTCAGAGTGCCGAAATGGAGTTTCATACCATTATTTCCATATAAAATATCATTGTAAGTCATTGAGGATTAATAGAATCTAAGACTGAATGAAAATGTATATGTCAAGTTCTTGTCCAACTCATGTTTGTTTTATATACATCAAACGGTTGTATATAAAGCACTCATACCACATTCTTAGTAATACATTATCATAAAAATCTCCTTTATTTGTGCACAGGAGCCAAAGACCACTCCGAAGATACCAGCAGATCAGAAAAAGCTCAAACGACGCTCATTGAAGGTAAGGATGTTTACTCATGCTGTTTAGGCAGGTTGATACTCCACATTGTCAAACCCGAAGCCACTAGCTGCATGTGCTCATAACACAATCTGTGCTGTACAAGCATTTCTATTTATTACACCATTCAGCATAATTTATTAGAAAGAAGCTGAGATTTCATAGAAATTAAAGACTTATTCTCAATTAATGCAACCACAGAGTTTGCAAGAACAAGAGGAGCGGCTTCGCCTGCGTGAGGAGAAGGAGCGCCAGAAGGAAGAGGCTAAAGCTGCAAAAGAGAAAAAGAAAGAAGAGGCGCGCAAACTAAAGGAGGAGCGTGAAAGGGAAAAGCGGGAGAAAAAGGAAAAAGATGAGCGAGAGAAACGGGAGAAAAAAGAAAAGGAGGAGAAGGAAAAGGCAGAGCGGTTAAAAGCAAAAGAGGAGCAACGGAAATCAAAGCAAGAGTGAGTCACTCCGACTCCCTTATACTCTTTCACTTGACCAGTTTTACTTTGACATTGTTAAGTATCATAAGTTACTCTTCATCAAGTCAAATATTATGCAGCAAAAATTTTGTTTTGTGTAATAAGCGCTTCCCTCAAACCTGACCTTCTCAGGGCAAAGCTTGAAGAAAAACGGAAGAAAGAAGAGGAGAAGCGATTGAAAGAGGAGGAGAAACGGTTGAAAGAAGAGAAAGATGTAAGTTATGTAGAAAGGTGTTGTTTGATGGTACATACATGGTACAATTTTTTTCTTGAGATTTGCTCAAACAAATTACCTCTGTTTTTGTCCCATCTGTTTACAGCGTCTCAAAGCTGAGAAAGCAGAAATTACAAGGTTTCTACAAAAACCCAAGACCCAACAGGCTCCAAAGGTAGTATGACAGGAAAAAATTAAGATACTCTACCACTAAATATTGAATTTTCATTCAGCTGGGATTGATTGAGTTTATTCAGCAATCCTTCCATGGCTGGTCTGTTGAGGCTAAAAAGTGAGTGAAATTGTTAATGAATGATAATTCCTCTTATTCTCAACAAGGATTGATTGTGGTCAGAATTTTATAACTTTATTCATGGTAGAACCAGACATAATTTCAATTTGTCCATCACACATCCATGGGGCAAACACTCTCCAGCAGCTGAATTTTAAAAAGTAAATAAAACCTGTCTTTTCAACAGGACAGTTCTCACATTACAACTAAACCTGTCTGTAATTTTGTGTGCTCCAAAACATAGCTAATCTGTTCAAAAACTGCAGCTTAGTTAACTTTGTCTGATTCCCTTTAACCTCTAGACTCTTGCAGCTGCCTGTGGCAAGTTTGCTCCATTTGAGATCAAGGACAACATGTGTCTGGCACCACTGTGCCGGGTCCAGTGTGAGGACTCTGTTCTGGAGGAGCTGGACCAGTACTTGTTGAAACCTGATGATAGCCTTGATGGACTTAAGGACTGGATTATGAAAAAACCCCGACGATCAGGCCGCACTAAACCCAGACAGACAGGCGCACTCAGGTGAGACTGGCTGTAATGTGTATTCCTGCCAGTTTGTTGACTCTCTGTAGGTGCTTGGTGATTTAAGAACGGTCCGCAAATGTCCCCAACATTATGGAAGCAAAAATAAGAGCAAAAAATAGTATCAGCAGGACACAGCAAATATATCAGGTGTGTGGGACACATTTTTTGGCTTTGTCAAGGCTTACTCAGGGCCTCAAAACCACTGAGTAATCAGCTTCATGCTGTGATACAGCATTTGTTCTACATAAGGCCTCTTCAGGGTGACTGTATCCATTGGCTGCAAATAGTCAGTGAATGACTGAGCATGGAATTACAGTAAATCATAATGCTATGTCAACCCATGTGGGACACTTACTGGAGAATTACGCAGCAGTGTATGAGATGGCATTTTTCACCATGATCCACAAACTGAAAACTATGAAACTGTAAATGAAATACTGTTGCTTCTCTACAACAGTGTAGCAGATCCTCGTATGCAGGAACATTGAATGGTGATTTGTGGTCACTTAAGGCATTGCTAAGATTTTTATTATTATTTATTTGCAATTGTGGTATACCTTGGTTTTTCCTACACTTAAATTAATTTGTCAACATTCCATTGTTGTGAACCATATGTGCTCTGTTTCCTTGTGTTATATCCTCAGGGAGTGTGTAGTGGTGGCAGAAGGGCCTAAACCAGATGGTGTGCCGGACCGTAAACGTTATGGACCCATGAAGCTGCTGCAGTTCCATGAGAACTACCGTCCAGCCTACTGGGGCACGTGGAGTAAGAAGAGCTCACACATCTCACCCCGCTGCCCCCTCAGACACGACAAGGTGAGCAATAACTAAATTTTACAGTTGTTCCTGTTTTGTTGGTGCAAGATGATAGCTGTTAGGAATACTTTAAATCTTTTCAGTTTAATTTTCAATCCACATATAAGACCTCAGTTGTGATCTAGCCAAACAATGTTTGTGGGAAACTGTACACCCACAAGTGCAACATATGTGCCTGTGCCATTAAAAGCTGTGATTTGTCACCACAGGATCTTTTGGACTATGAGGTGGACAGTGATGAGGAATGGGAGGAAGAGGAACCTGGAGAGTCGCTGTCACACAGTGAAGGGGTGAGTCCAACTACAGGTTGAAAAAATATGTCTAAGAGTTTGGCACTTTCCCTAATAATGTATTGGTATGATGATGCATAGTATCATAGTTTTACATTTGTTTCAAGACTTTTAATAAAAGCCTACATAATTTTGCCTTCAAAATTGAAATTGAAAGTTGGAAAACTATTAAATTGTATCTAATAATTCAAAAGAACTGTATGTTTAATTTACAATATTTTGAGTTGAAACGGTATCATTTCACGGTGAGGTCAGATGAGATCAAATCTACTGAAGCACAGCTTTCACAGAATCTGTCTGTCCTTATTTATTTGTAATTCAGCAAGAAAGCATAACAAAATTGTCAGAACCTCACCGTTTGAACTGGTTGTTTATTCATCAGGAGGATGAGGAGGAGGGAGGGGACAACGAAGATGATGATGACGATGGCTTCTTTGTTCCTCATGGTTACCTCTCAGACGGGGAGGGGGCGTTGGAGGAAGAGGTATGAAGGCTGCTGCATTCCTGGTCGTTTTTGTCAGTTATCTCCCTGCTTTTCTAAAAGCTCTCGTAAGAGTGGAGTGTCTGCCAAATTATGCTGAAGAGGGGAAAAGTCAGTCCATGCGTTGTGTGTGTCTGCAGGAGGGCGGCGACCTGGAGAAGCAGAAAATACGCCAGAAACTGAAAGCAAGGGAGTGGGACGAGATGATGCTGTCGAAGAAGAGGGTGAAGGTGCTGGAGGTGGTGGTGAGGGGCTGTGTCTGGGAGGGAGATGGCCCTACCTTGGAGCTCCTCCAGCCTTATGCCATGTGTCGGATAGAGCCTTTACCCAAAACAGACACCAGCCCCAGTCCTGAGGAATCATCACGGAAACGCCAGGAAGTTGAACAATGTGTGTAATCACTGGACGTACTTGGATACTTGGACTTAAATTTGAAATTTTCAAGCCAGTATTATCTCATAGGACATAATGCATTTGTATGACAAGTATATCCACATGATCTAAGTATTTTCATTTCCACATCTAATCTTTGTTCACATGCATTATCTAGTATTATTTACTATGCCAAAGGAAATATATTTTGCAGATTTTTGTGTAAATACCCTGGAGCATTCCTCAGTTATTGCTCTTTGGTGTTATTACTTCATCCTGAGGTCTGCAATCAACCAGGAACATTTAGGAGTATTAAGTTAAACCTGCATACTTGGAAATTTATTTGAAGCCAGCAAAACATAAGCATTTGAAATTAGAAAATATGACAGACTGATCCCTTTCGAAATGTAAAAGATGACTACAAAGACTATGGTCTACTAACTGATTACTCAGGCAACTTTAAATATAACGCTCCTTCATGTGTCTCCCATAGTGCTCAGTCAGCTGCTGCCTCTGCTGCACGGCAACGTCAACAGCAACAAGGTCATCATCACAGAGTTCCAGGAGTTCTGTCGGCAGCAAACGTCCTCCTCCTCCTCACCTCCCAGTCTGGCCAGTCCTCTGAGCTCAGCAGACAACATTCCTACCAGGTTAGAGTGTGTGTGTGTTTTTTTTTTTTTATCATGGTTTACAGTGTTCAGTCTAGTAGGTCAGAGTTCTGCTTGCCTCAAGCATATTCACTAGCCCTGCAGTTGGAGAAGTAATAAACAGTTTCACCAAAATTTAAAGTATTTTCTGTACAATATTATATAAACATGCTGGTGCTGAGATGGGTGACTGTATTGACATCTTCAGGTGGCCCCTCTATCTATAAATTACAGAGACCATAATCCCATTAGGATAGGTACATGAAATTACAGACATTCTGTGTCAGTAATTAAAACTTAAACTTTGTTCAAGAAACTAATCCCATCTAACGATGGTGTATGCTTGCAGTCGGCTACACTAGACACTAATGTGGTACAACCAGTGGATAGGCTTTGTCCTGCAGATCTTAGCTCCTTTGCCACAGCTTTGACTTCTCTTTTCCCACCTCTTTCATCAGAATACAATTGAAGCGGCTCATCAAGAACAACGCTGTCTATGAGAAGCGCTCAACACACAGGCGCTGCTGCTGGTACGTGCACACAGACGTCCTATCTCGTTTTGGCCAGGAGGCCCTCCCAGTGCCCTGCCAGTGGACCTACCTCACCACAGGAGCTCGAGAAGAGTCCCGTGAAGAGCCTCAAGCAGCCACAGGCTCACAGGGAAACTCTCCTAGCACACCCCAAACCTCCTCCTCCACTACACCTTCATCCTCCAACAAGAGGAAGAGCACAGGCAGCATGTCCATCACCAGATTCATGAAGAAGTGTACTGACCCCGAGCAGGTAGGACAGGGCACAAAATTCATCTTTCTTTAGTTTGATTTGAGCCATCTGTCCTGTGATCCACTGTTCTGGTACCTTTCTAACAGATGGGTCTTTTTCCTCTCCCTGTCATGTGTTTGGTTCCAGTATTGTTGACTTCACATGCTTTTCAAAAGGTCATTTTCATGTTTTGTTTTGTTTTAATTCAGATATCTTTGTTTCAAGTGAACTTCTTGTCTGTTGCAGACAGAAGCAATGGAGACGGATGGTTTCCAAGCAGACACTGAGGATGACGATGAAGAGGATTGCATCATCATCTCTACACAGAATGGTGGGTTGGACAGGAAGACACTTAATGT
>OMLB01035257.1:0-11607 GCA_900302555.1 Myripristis jacobus | reverse complement strand
TGTTTTTTTTTTTTTTTTTTTTTTTTTTTTTTTTGGTTTGAGAATTGAATTACATTTTTGTCAACATGCTTGTTGAGCAAAGTTGTATCTTGGATGTTTTTATATACATAAAATATGTGTTAAAATGCACCAAAGATGCATTGTAAAGGTTGGTGATTGGTTACCATGGTGACCACATAATCACCTTTTCCAACCTGCATAAACACTCCTGTGTTTACACTGTAGGCTCAACCAGAGAAAACTCCTCGAACAACCCCATCACCAGTGCGGGAGACAGCCAGATGGAAGTCACACCAACAGATGCAGCTGCCTGCAGCTTGCTTAGTGCTGCTTCTACATTTGCCACTGCCTAAGAAAAGGACAAGCCCTCCTTTGTCCTTTCTGGGACCCTGCACCTTCCCTCGCCACTGCCCAAAGGCTCCTCTCTCCCTCTTACATTTTGTTTCTTGGGTCTGAACTCCATTGTGTCAAAGACAGAATCAGGTCTTCAAGCAAGATGAAGCACTGCACACAAGTAGAACTGGCTCACAGCAAGCCACAAAGCATCTTATACAGTATACAGTGTTACGCCTTACTCCCCTCACCTCACTCTTCAAGTGTCTGAAGATATCTTGCTTGTAAAATGTAGTTCTGAGATAAATCAGTGTCTGGTTCTCTTAGGGACATATTTGATCATATGTTCATTAACTAATGTTGACTTTTACATTGGAGTTTCAGTCAGGCTTGTTTGATATGGGTGTTTGTGGAGGTGGAAGGTAGCAGTCTCTTTGGCACTGCCTTTTTCTACAGCAGACTGGGTTAAACAGAAGGAGAAAGAGCAGAACAGATATGCCCAATGGATGTGAGAACTAGCAGATTGTGAAGAATTGGCATTGTTGAAGTGTTGAATATTCATAACGTTATTAAATTTTAAAGTATTGTGTCGCAGTCTAAATGTATATAGTATACTGGTAATTTGGAAATGAGAGGCTGAAAGTCCATCCATGTTTCTCTTTGCCTTCAATGGGTGCATTTATTCTGCAATTTCTAAATCTGAATTCAATGGTGTACTTGCTGTTAGATCTGTACTTGTACAGTTAGGCCCAGTGTCATTTTTATAAATATGTATTTGTTTTTTGTTTTTCAAGAATACTTGAACAGGATAAATTCATTAAACAGAGTATGATTGTACTGCACTTTTATATTCCTTTCTTTTTCCCTTCTATCTGGGTGCCTTTGTCAACATGCAACCACCATCACTAACAGTTGCTAATACTTATTAAGACCCGTACTGTTTTGTTAAAAGGGTTTGATGTTTAAGAATACAGCAGATGCTGTAGTCTTTCAGGCTGCTCAACAGTGCTTGTATTACTACTCTAGGCCTCTATTTTGTATATTATTTCCTGATGGTTGGAGCTGGAGTAGTAAGATGGCCGTCCATTATGAAAACGTTGCTGTTGATATGTTATTTCAAGTGGCAGGCATTATGAATGCTCTGAGCCCTCAGCTGTTTTCATTTGCAGGTATTATTAAAGTTTTGATTTGTCTCAATAAAGCATTATTGTAAGAGCTATGCCTTTATGAACAATGCAAGAGTAAAAGTCTTTGTGGGAAAAAAAAAACATGGTTGTCACATTTTAAAGTTGAAAGATGTCCTCCAGATGCAGATGAGGTCTAGCACACTGACTAACTTTGTATATGGGTCCATTAAACAATAGTAAAGATGTAATGTAGTCTTTATTTCCATTACAGGCAGGTTAAAAGCAATAGAACACAACTCAACTTCATTGCATGGATAGATCACAACTGGTCTTCACTATTAGTCCTAAAGAAAGTTACACTGCCAATAAAATATTTATATTCTTGTATAGAAAATATATGAGCAGCTGGACAGGCAAAACAAGACAACAGATGCGTGCAGTAAAGTTTGCTTTCCAGGAATATTGACGGTTATGGCTGAGTTGGCCTTATGCACACAGGTTGTGCTTTAAATTCTTCATGAAACTGATGCTTGACACTTGACATTACCTTGTTTCTTCCAACCAGCAGTTGTAATGTGCTGTATTTCACTGTGAATGGCCAGCTAATTTGTTACTAAAGAGGTGGACACTGATTACCATTGGCTACAAAAACGAAGTACCCATGCCCAGGGTGGTTAAGATGTCTGTTCCGTGTGTATAACTCAATTTGGATGCACTGAATAGATGAAATGAGTGATGAGAGGTAGGTTGTTGTCATCCTGGCAAACCACAAGCAAGATAAATACAAATGCTTATCTCTGCCCCACCTATAGAATTCATTTAGTGTATTGTTTCACCTTCACTGATTCACTGGGAATACACACCTGAGTTAACTTAAAATACACCATTTTACTTTAAAAATAAATGTGAAAATTTTAAGGGCACAACTGAGGTGAAAGGATGAAGATCAAAGAGACATTATGCGAAACTAAGTAAAATTTGGGGCCAGTACACCGACGATTGCTTCCAGTCTGTTCCACCAATTTAATTTTCATAATTCTCATTGGTTTCTATGCGCTGGTCTGGTTACATGAGATCCATTTTTATGCTCCCACTCACCATGCTGAGTGTGAAATTTAGACCCTTTTATCTTGCAAAGAAAGGTGTTTGATACAAACAAATACAAGACTAAAGAAAGCACAACCACCACTATCAAAACAACAGGTTTCCATGCTGCCAGTTTTTACATTATGACTAATTCACGACGGCTTGTGTGCTAGAATAAGGTGGTTACATGAAGCTTTTGCAGCGAGCCTCTAACTAAACCACTTGTTAGTCAAACCATTTAGTGTAGATTAAACAATACTGTGTATGTTTAACGTTTCTTTTTTTCCCCATTCAGGGGGCTTTATACACCCACAATTCTTTATATTTTAAATGCCTGCTCCTGAAATGTGCTTCTTAAAACTGGAAACATATAATAATAAATCATTTAATAATTAGAACAGCATCACCATTATTTTGTCAGCACCTGGCTGACTTGGAACAGACCTTATACCCAGTGGGATTGTACAACTCATTTTTGTGACTGATACTTCTTGTTCCTGCCAGTTCCTCACACTCACGTTGTGTTGAAAATATTGCACCGCAAAGCCGCACAGAAACTGCTGTTTACAGTAGCTCTTATCACATCAAATCAGACCAGTCAACTGCCAGTCACGAGAAAAAACACTGACTTAACCTTGAGCGCAGAGCTTTTCACGGGTTTGAAGTACAGCCACTGCACTTTAAAATGCTTGACCAGGACTTGAAACTTAAAAAGATTATTTAACATACTTAATACAAGTCAGTAACTGACTGATCAGCTTATTTGCCCTCTCCAGTCTTGGTTCTCTTTCACAAAATTTTATACTCCGGAGTGTATATCTCTGTTAAACTGCTGTGCAAGCATTTACTTGGAACAAAGGAAAACGTGGTGACACAGTTAAATCCAGGTCTCTCCATATGCCATACATAGCTGACCGACTGTGGGGTAGAGGACAGGGGACTGCTTCTGTTTGGTCAGTTTACTGTACAGCATGTACATTCAAGATGCAACAAATGAAAAATAAAATAAAAACATTTGTCCCTTGCTTTCTCCTTACAAGTGCCAGATAACGATTCCTTCAACAGAGTAGTGTGTTTCAACAGTTTGCTGAGATAAGCT
This sequence comes from Myripristis jacobus, assembly GCA_900302555.1. Classification (NCBI taxonomy): domain Eukaryota; kingdom Metazoa; phylum Chordata; class Actinopteri; order Holocentriformes; family Holocentridae; genus Myripristis; species Myripristis jacobus. The sequence goes on along the minus strand of OMLB01035257.1, from coordinate 7,962 downwards.
GCAGGGATAGCATTAACCCCAAAGTGGAAAGAGAATATCATGACTCAACAAGACAAAGGGGCTAGGGTGAAGCATAGAAATCATATATGTTATATAATATATATTTACATACTGTATAAGACTTATGTGATTTCTAGTTGCACCTAGTCCCACTGCTAATGGTTTGCATTTTATTTGCAAAGAGAAGCTCATCACTAGTCAGTGGTTAAGGGGCAGTTTCACCCTAGTAGTGCCAAGGAGGGAGGTAGCAGGGAGAGTTCAGGGACAGAGCTGCTTTGCTCAGCTGAGGGTTTGAATGGTCTCCAGTAGCTCTGGTTTGAGAAGAGTAGGGCTTTTTCCACCAGCAGCTGCAATGTCCGCCTGCACACCTGCATCCCAGGAGAATGTGAGCAGAGCTGCAGGGACCTAAGAAACAAAAGCCGGTACACGCTTGAATATTCAGGGTTTGATCATCACACTAACGGACATGGTTACTGTTCTCAATACACAGTTGCAGTTATCACCATATAAAAAAAAAACACATCTGCATGCTCTGCATACATGGTTTAAAATGCACAAATACAACTGTAGAGTGACAGAGTGCTTTACAAACAAAATAACATGTAAGCCAATAAGATAAACAATACAAAAAGGGAATTAAACAGACATATACAGTAAAAGAAAGTTAAAAGTCCTTAAAAAGATGACAGTCAGACAGATAGATAATTGGTGGCCACATTCATTGGAGGATTCTGGTTTCAACTCACCAAGTTACATTCTGCGAGGGCAACTTCTTCAGCCTCTTTAAGTTTTTGACCTCCAGGAGCAATGAGCTCAAAGGGCTGCCAGCCATCCACCAGTGACTCCCGTATGAACCGGAACAGCACAGGCAACCGGTCCCATGCATAAAAGGTTCCTGCAACCACAGATTATTTCCATCAGGACTTTCATCAGAGCTCATCATGCTATGTCTCTGGCAAAGAAAACATAGCTTCTGGTTCATTTCAATACACTAAAAACAAACAAACAAACAAACAAAAAACATACAGTTTCAATTTAATGTTCTCAATGGATTAAAAAAAAATCCAAGATGCTGACCTTGCAGTAGGTTTTCATCAGGCAGTCTGATTCTCAACAGAGTGTAGTTGTATTTCCGCCTCTCCCTCTGCTCCTCCCTCTCCCTCATGGCCTTGGTGCGCAGCATGGCATTTTTCTCCACCAAATCGCTCCTGACAAACACACACGACACATGCTTAACATTCCAACATCAGACTTTTTTAAGATTAAGTTCCACTTAAGAACGGCTGTCATTCCTTTTCATTTATCTGACAGCAACACCGTTCTGAACTAGTTAACAGACTACAAGAAATCTTCTCAGGCATTTCCTCATTCAGTCTTTCTCTTCTCCATAACCCCTTTTACACACCCAGACTACTATGTCAGCAGTCAGTATTAAAGTAATCACCAGGGCAATGGTCCTGCAAAAATAATCCAGGCAATCCCAAGACCAGGTCAAATGTAATGTAAATTATTTTAGGTTTTTGTTGGTTGCTTGAAAGTGCTGAATAAATAAAATCAGGTTCACAGTGGAATGTTAATGATACACTGTTTTCCAAATTGAATGCAGAGTGCAAACATGTCTGTTTTTGTGATATTTTTAAGAAGGCACTCATATAGACCCTTCAGTTGATCATGGCAAACATAATATCATATTACTGTATTTACAAGTTAATAAGCACATGAGCTTGCGCTTAAATGTGTTATTACCAGTAGGAGATTGGGAGATGTTGACAATGTCCATGTTTCCAAGTTATCATGACAACAAAATGGCCTTTTTAACAAGTGGTAAAGAATAAAGAATATACAACTGATGCACAATGTATGCTCTTCATTCTGCTGCTGATACAACAGTAAATGTTGAATATCTGCTTTTTGTACTAATATAAAAATTTCTTCCATCAGGTTGCTATGGTTACGCAATATTTTCAACCAAAGCACTTTAACGTCAGCCAAACTGCATGCAGGATTTCTGATGTTGGAAACAAGAGCTTCCAACTTGCACTTGAAGGCAGAAATAGACACGACACAACTGTGTGCGTGGGTCTCTGACAGGGGTGTGTGAATGTAGCTGCTATAACTGATGAAAGACCATGCATTGCCGAGGGGTCTGCACCTCTGTTGCTGCTCCCGCTTCAGCTCCTCCGCTGTCAGGTTGTAGAACTCTGGCGGCAGCTCAAATCGCGTGGCGTTAGGAGAGGGTCTGAACGCTTGAGGCTGCCTGTCCAGCTGAGCTCTGACTGGCTCTCCCCTCTGAAGACGATCCCTCCTCTCCTTCATTAACTCCAGGGCGTCAGCGTTCTGTTCTGGCAACACCAGGAACTCTTCTTCCTGCTCTGATCTCCAGCAAAGACAGGCAAGAGTGAGGGGGGTAGTGACTGACTGATCAAGTGTGTGACCAAAAAAAAAAAAGAAGTCAACTTTTTGTTCGCCAGATGTTGCGATTCTTTTATTTTTAAATGTCTGTTGAGAGTGGTACATTGAGATAAGCCCAACACAGATGGACCATGAAGTGCAGAAATAACAACACTTTGACAATTCAGAATAAAAGCATGAAGGTGAGTTTACCTTGTCCCTCTACAGGAAGCATGGTGCTCTGGAAGCCCAGAGCCTGCAGGAACTCTCTGCTGCCCTCAACACATCGTACCTTCTCCTGAGCGACACAAATAAAAGGAATGATTAGCAAAAAAAAACCAAAAACATTTCTACAGTTCTATCATGACAAGCCCTTCTTATATTCTCACTGAATTTCTTTTCAGTTGGTGCCATAAAATCTATGATAAGCATTTACAGTACATAGTGTGATATAACCAGGAAATGGTCAAAGGTTATGAAACAACAAAGTGGACAGAGAACACTGTGCTCCTGCTCCATGTTTAGTAGACCAACCAATATATTGACACACTTCCACCAGACTACACTGTGACACAGTAATTTAGCATTTTTCATGTACACAGGATTCATTAAAAGACAGACTGTAAACAAAATCCCCAAATAATGTGTATATTAGAATTACAGCTGACAACATGGTTTAGCCGAGAGTTTTACTGGAAAAAAAAATACATGATTACAAATTATTATCAGCATGTTCCCAACCTCCAAACCCCTGCCCCAAGAACTGATAATGAAGAAAAACTTCTTTGGCACTAACATTTACACATTCAAATTGTAGACATACCTGGAAAACCTTGTTGCTGATTTTAATCTTCCTGTATTTCTCCTCTGTGGGATTCTTACATATATTGTCAACGTACCTGTAGGCAATACAATGGAGAAACATTATATAATGGTATTTGTACATAAAATATAAACATAAAATATTAAAATGTATGAAGATGAAAATACAAAGACAAAATCATGATTCAGTTAGACGTATGGAGTGGACAGAGAGAGACAGATAAAACAAATTCTTAAAAGGATCCACTGCCCTCTGTTCTCTGTCCTACTGGAGAATGTAAAAAAGTGACGTGTTTTTGAAAAAAAAAAAAAAAAAAAAGACAAGGTGTTTCATCTTTAACAGGCCTGCCATTACTATTTCTGATAGAGTACTAAGCAGCTGATGAATAAGAACATATCACAAGATAAAAAAGGTCAAGAGGTTTGAACTTTTGACATGCATTCTCATCATCATTCACCACTGACCCATAGAGAACAGAAACCACTGCCAAAATGCACTGGCTCAATCTGTTGTTGACTGATGCGAAATCTGTCTGTCTGCCGTTCTTAGTTTAAGATAAGAATAAACCTTAGCATTGTCATAAAGTGGCTTACTTGCTTATGATATCCACAGCAGCCTTCACTTTTTCTTTGTCCTTGCTAAAAGTGTGCATCATCATGACAGAGGCCTCCACTTCGTCCTCTTCAAACCGCTGACCATAACAAGGAGAAAAGTTACACCATGACTACAGCAGAGAACCACATTAATCACTCTCATTTATAATATATCATGTGACAAGGCAGACAGTGCATTACTAAGCTAGTAATACTGATAAATTCTAACTAAAACTGGAACATATGAATATGTCTTTACCATCAGACCTACCATGAAAATGGCCTCTTTAATGTGTACTTCCCTCTCGCTCTTAGTTAAAGTGGCTCCCGTTAGTGGACAGGTGAAATACACACCTGACACTGAAAGAGAGCCAGGATCCTTCACTGACACTTTGGATCCCTGAAAAAAAAGAATGACCATTTACCAAAATTATTAGCCCAACAATCAGTGCTCAGAGGGTGTATGAAGTGGTATACATCAGCGGGATGCAGGGACAGCAATATCTTGAGATATTCGTAATTGGTCTCCAGAAAAATCAAGCCACTTTCTTCACCATCTCAGTATTTGTATCATTGCTAAACTGTAGCTGTTACAAAGCCTCCACACCCCCAACAATTATCACAACACCTCTGTGCAGAAACAAACTGCACTAAAAATGTAAACATTTACTCCAACGAGTGTCCCTGCACAGAACTTGGACCCTATGCAAATAGTGCATCGAACTGAAGTAATTAAATGTACATTTCTTGCTTTAATTGCTATGGTTCTTACCTCTGCCATCGCTGCCTTTTCCTTTTCAGCCACTGCAGCGGCCTCTGCCTCCAACTCTCTTTTCACTACAAGGGAACATTTCAAATCAATATGGAAAATGCAACAACGTGTCTTTTCAGGTAAACTCTTTCTCCAGCATGCCAGCACAGTTATAAATGCCGCATAAATATTAAAGAAGATTTGGGGTTTAGATTAAAAACATTAGCCAAAAACAAATTCTGAGGCCACTTCCTTATCACATATTTTACTTGTGTGCAACAGTGTTCAAGATATGGTCTATTTATATGTGGCACAACTCCTAGCTAAGAGAGCATCCCTTCACTTACAGTGTATAACACTCTGTTTGCCTGATTATCCAAACAGTCAGTAGGGCGGCTCTAGCTCATTCAAAATGTGGCAGCCAGAGTCCTTACACACACTTGAATATTTTACTAAATTACTTCAGCACTTAAATCACTTCATTGGCTTCCAGTAAAATATAGGATCACCTCTAAAAGCCTGCTAATAGTTTGCAAGGCTCTTAATGGCTTGGCTCCTCAGTACATTTCTGACTTGCTCATTGATAATAACTCATCAGGTCTCTCAGGTCATCAAGAAGAAATCCTCCAGCTGTACCTAGACTTTGATGCAAGTCTGGCAAGGGTGCCTTCAGTTACTGTGATACTGCTCTCTGGACCAGACTGCCTGCTGACCTGAGGTCCATCACAGCTGTGTCCACGTTCAATCACACACTTTCATATTCTCCCAGGCTTATGGATAATTACTGTCTCCATGTGTGTGGTAGCACTGCTTCTTATATAGTTGGTTATATGTCCGAACATGATAGCGCAGGCGTTTCTATTTGGTTATGTTGACATTTTCATGTTTTTAATTGGGGCTGTGCATCACTGATTCAGTTTCTGCATTTTACTAATACTTATATTCTTATATAATATTAATCTACTGTGTTACCTCATGTTTATGACTATATTTTTATACTTTGTCTTTCAAAGTAAAGCACATTAAGCTTACTTGTAATGAAATGTGCTGTATAGATAAAACTGATACTGCCATCATCAAAGCATGAACATCTTTTCAAACTGTTTACTACCTATGTGAGGAGAGGGACTGATGCCAGCACTGTCAGACTGATTTAAGTGTTTTATAGGTAATAAACAAAATTGAACACATTAATGACACTGCTACAGATATGTATCAGAGTGTATCTGACCCTGGTTCCGGATGGCATCCTGTGATGTGTGGACCTTTGGCCGCTGGTGCTGCTCGATCCTGGCCAGGGCTGCGGCTCCTGCCCTCTGGGCCCCCTCGGTGGGAGCATGGCGAGCCTTGGCACTGACGCTGCCCTGCACCACCTGTGGTTTGCTGCTGTAATGTTACGTACACAGGATTAAATTGGGGATTGAGTAAACAGGCTGTGACTTTACGTTAGCTCAAAGCAACCACTGAATTATCAAAGCACACGTCTGCCCAGAAGCTGCAGCAACTAACGTTAGTTAACTCAGCTAAATGTCATTTCATATGCAGACTGTGGGGTTAGCTAAAAGGAGGTGAGCTATGTGATTAACGAGAGTCACTTTAACGTTACTTTAAAGTCTTGGCATTAGCTTCCTTAAGGATTATGCTGAAATCACAGGGGCACCTCCCACTACGCTAACTAAGCTAACCTTGCTATTATATAACCCACTTAAGAGCGGCAGCAAACAGTTAACCCACCCGCTATCTAATAGACAAAAATCACACAACCTAATGTTATGTTCTCATGGTTTGCTGACAAACTCGACAAACTACCAACCAAAAACTATGACGCTGCTAGCTTGCAAACCTAAGTTACCGCTAACCGCTAAGCAGCGCTAGTTAACAGTTAACTCGGGTAGCAGCGGTGCACAAAGTTTGATATTTGCCTGGGCTCTTCTGTAAGTTTCTTCCCAGGTCCTGCAGATTTGAATTTCATGTCCTTTTTTATGTCGTCAAAAAACTTCTTCATCTCTTCGGGGTTGACTGTCACAGGAAAGGGAAAAAAAGCCCAACGCGCGCTCAGCTCTCAGATGCGCTCCCAGCTGGCTAACGTTAGCAGAGCGGAGCAAAACAAAAATAAATAATGTGGCCCGTTTCTGCTTCCGGCGCATCAAATGTAATGTCGCCCCCTCGTGGTTGGGATCACAACTAAACACAAGGAGGAAAGCCACAGGTGCACATGCCCTTGGTTTTGACTATGGCCAAAGTTTTCAATGTCCTGGTTATATCCTGTAATGAAGGATGATAACGCATTTACTTCCACCTTCATTGGGCACAGCAAACTGCCCCCCACCACTGTCATCATAATGGTGAAGGAAGTGAAGAGCCACCTACATGTTCCTGAGGGTGCTATTCACTGATTGTCTGGTCTAATCAGACAATACTGAGTTCATGTTCAAGTATATTTTAAGGCCAAGAAACCCCTCTTCTCCCCTGCGAAAGGTGTAACGGGGGAAAAAATTGAAGAAATTGGGAGGACCACAGAGAAAGACACCCTCATAGCCACACAGGTGTGCAACAGGTGCTAATCTAATTTACAATCATTACAGTCGTAATACAAAAGAACACAGTAAGAAACAAAAAAGACAAAGCACAGGGTAATGAGGCATTCATACCCAGGCAGATGAGACACAGATACAGAAGCCAAGGGGGATATGAGAGCATTAATGGGGTAACAGGATTAAGTAAAAGTGAAGAAAGATTATTGTGCATACATGTATTACTGCAGTGGGATAGACGTGAGAGACGACTAACCTGGCAGAAACTACACTATGACAGAGAGACTACAGATAGAGACTGGGCCTCCCTCACTGGTCAAATTCAAATGCTGCTATCCATAAGTTAAAGAAAACAAGTTACTTTAAAAAAAAATATCAAAAAAATATCAAAAAAAATAATTTCTGTAGATAGCGCATTCCAGAGGAGAGGAGAGGGGATAGGAATAGACTCAGTGTTCAGCCAACTTCAAATAACTACAGTGGATATAAAAAGTCTACACACCCCTCTTAAAATGCCAGGTTTTTGTCATGTAAAAAAATGAGACCAAGATAAATCATTTCAGAATTTTTTCCACCTTTAATGTGACCTATAACCTGTACAACTCAGTTGAAAAACTAAATGAAATCTTTTACAGGGAGGAAATAAAAATAAAAAACTGAAATAATGTGGTTGCACAAGTGTGCACACCCTCTTATAACTGGGAATGTGGCTGTGCACAAAATTAACCAATCACATTCAAACTCATATTAAACAGGAGTCAGTACACACCTGCCATCATTTAAAGTGCCTCTGATTAACCCCAAATAAAGTTCAGCTGTTCTAGTAGGCTTTTTCCTTACATTTTCTCAGTCACACCTTACTGCAAAAGC
>OMLB01035256.1:0-12537 GCA_900302555.1 Myripristis jacobus | reverse complement strand
GAGAGGCAGTCAGTGATGTTTGTCATGGTGTCTTTTGTTTTTGAGGACCCTGTTGAGAGGACTTACTCAAGCATGCAGCAGGACACAAAGCTGGCATTGGTGGTCAGACCAATTACAGTGATTGTAACGCTTAAGCAGCGGCTAATGAGCTGAAACAAGGTCAGCTTTGATGTTGTCCATATTTAAATATGTGGGGTCTGATTAGGTTAGCGCAGATGGAAAGGTAAAGATTTACAGTGTGTACAGTCAGAGATATCTTGTAAATTTGGGGGTAATTTTACCATTTTAAATTAGCAACGCAAGTTAATGGAACTTTTTTGTTTAATGTGCCAGAAATTTCCCTTTTAATAGATGCAAATGAGCAATAAAGCAGCCATATCATAGAGCAGGACATTAAAATCCACTTGCTCACTGGGGAGTGCTGATTGTTTTATGGCTGAGAAAACATCAATATCAATAGATTGTTGATGCTTAACCACTAATGTTCAACTGGCTTATTTAAAGAAAGAGGAAATGATGGATGGGACAAAGGTCCTATGCTGGTGTTCAAATCAAATCATTACTTAACAAGGCGTTCCCCACAACCCATCAGGTGTCATTTAAAATAGCTGTAGAAATAATTTTGAAGCCAGCAGATTTATGACAGATTGTTTTTTGAGAGGGTAAAGTGCTTGTGTGTTTTTGTGTGTTTTTCACCAGTATTTCTCAGGTCAGGTGGCACAGTGGTTCAGTGATCAGGTCTGCTGCCTCACAACAAAAACGTTACAGGCTCTGTGTGTGTGTGTGTGTGTGTGTGTGTGTGTGTGTGTGTGTGTGTGTGTGTGTGTGTGTGTGTGTGTGTTCCCACTGGTCTTGTCTGTGTGTTTGTCTGGTTCCTTACACAGTCCTAAGTCAGGGGAATGGGGATTTTAAAAATTAGCTGGGTCTCAAAAACAGTGTAAATGTGTTTCAGTTTGTGGTGGACTGGCAACCTGCCCAGGGTGTTTCCCTGCCCTCTGCCCAGTGCATGCTGGGATAGGCCTGCTGTGACCCTGATTAGGAAAAAGCTGGTAAAGACAATAAATGACTGTAGGAATTTTTCAGGTTGTTTTTCAATAGTTGGTAATGAAGACGCTGCTTTAACTCCAGTTTTTACTGCAGTTTTAGGTATTACAGTAAAGGATATCATTTTTGAATAAGTCATTTTTAAATAACACTGGTTGAGATTGTATTATTTAGTTTGAGTTATTGTTTGGGAGTGCACATGACTTGGTCTTTATTATAATGGTTTCTGTATGTAACTTTTGATAATTTTGTTGAAGTACTTGTTGTCATAAGCTAGACAGCAGTACAGAAGTCAGGACAATGGATACCTGTTATAATGAGACAACTTCAGCTTGAATTTTTTTTCACAATCGGTACCCAAGGATGCCTTGTATGCAGAGATGAAATATGTTTTTGCACAGGTCGTGTAATTTTGGTTAACAGTATCAGTAAGACACATTATAAGGTGGATGGAAGGACAGAGTGGCAAGTGTATAGCTGTGCTGTCTGCTATGGTTTACAGATAGGGAGATGTTTTTATTTACTTCTACTTTATCTTGGCATTTTAATAATGATTAAAGTAAAGTAGAAACTAGTAGATATGCAGTATGAAATTATTTTGACTGTATTTTAATCATTGTTAAGGAAGTTTGTCCATTATCAGAGCTTTACAGCATGATTTATGTTGAGTCATCCTTTGAATATCCCTATGTATCCGACTCTCTCTCCACTTTCCCTCTCTATCTCTCTCTCTCTCTCTCTCTATCTGTCTCTCTGCTGTGGCCAGAGCGGGTTATCCACGTGTCAAAACACTCACCTGTGAAGGCTGTCGCTGTAGCTTGCCCCACCCTTGAAACAGGTGCACTTCTATTGTGGTTTACTCTGCGCTGCTGTTGCCATAGAGGCTGAGCAGGGCTGTACCAAGTTACTTTCACTGGAGGGGGGGTTGCATAGGAACTCACTTTCACTGGACTTGAGCCCCACCCAAAAAAACCGGGTGTCTCACTTCGTTTTGGTCTGCTCCTGTAGGTGCTGGCCTGTACCATTTCAACTCCTTCAGTGATGTCATCGCAGTAAAATGACACACACACTGCCCTATTAGCCATTCACAGAACAGGAGGAGGAGCTAGGTTACCTGGTCAACTGACTGAGCCACTACAGGGGACAAATGCTAGACTTACACTTACACACAGACATGCAGCAGACACTTCTTACCTCGACAGACCAACACTTCCAGACATACACAACACAGTTTTTAGAAAGACATACACAAGTCTCGTGAGAAAGGCACACGTTCTGGCTTCGAACAAACACTTTCATAGATACACACACATTCACATGCAGGCACACATTCTTAGATTTACAGATTAACATACACTTCACAGACAAAGGCGCACACAGCCTAGGGAGGAGCGGTGATGTTGCAGCTGCAGTCTGTGTGGCTCAGTAGTTAGCAGCGGTGTCCAGGGTGGAGCATGGCACTGCCCTCTTCTCCTGGCCCTGACAGCAGCCTGGAGTGCTGCAGCCAACCAGAGGAGGAGGAAGAAGAAGATGAGGAGGAGGAAGAGGAGTATGTCAGTGTTCCCAGCTATGCAAACAGAGAGGAGGAGGAGGATGAGGAGCAGCAGGTTCTGTGTGAAGGTAGTCTGTGGTCTTCTTAATCAAGGAAACATGCAGTCCTGTACTTGAATTTCATGTAGTCTTGTCTTGGGGACAGGAATGCATTACTTTGGTTCCCCAGTATGGTTTTGGTCAGTGAACACCTGTAAAGTGGTGTGTGAAATGTTTTGTGAATGTGATGTACATCACATAGTGAGGAAAAAAACAACAGTTCTGACATCAGAGTCTGGCTCTGTCAGATGAACTAATAGCCAAATATTTATATATGTATGTGTTTCAGTGTCTGACTATATAATTTAAACCCTCAGTGAGCTGAAACATTTAGATTGATGTATGCGGTGTGCTTGTTTATTTTGGAATACTCCTTCGTGGCATAATTGGCACCCAGACTTTTTCTCTTTGGCGTAAGTATCTGTAGGTATCTGCCTGATGTCTTCAAGAAGGGAGAGGGAGTCACAGTCTTTTATTGTTGTCCACTGGACACAGTTTGAAGTGTCTTGATCACTAACCTTCTCAGTGCTTGTTGTTGAGAGGTGAGCACATCACTCATTTATTTTTCCAGGCAGGCCAGGGATTCCAGCAGGCAATATTTTGGTAACAGTCCACTTCTGTTTCATTTAGTCTCCCTTTACCTCCTCATTTTATGCCTGTCTTAGCGCTGTGTTGGGATCCTGTCTCCTGTGGCTCTGCCCTGCTGCTTTAGTCCATTGTGATTGGTCAGTCTAGTGTCTGGACTGACATATTCAAACATGGCCTTGGCTCTTTGTCCCAGAACTCACTCCAGGGCTCTGTGTTGGTGTATTACCATTATGTGACATTTTCAGATGTGTTAGATGAAAAAAGGCTTGATTGCGAGGTCGTGTTTTGATGTTTTCTGTCACAAGCAGTGTTGTATAGGGCTGCAACAATGTTTCAAATTGCCAAATATCAAATTAATCACCAACTATTTTGTCATTTTTAAAAAGATCCAAATTCTATGATTCCAGCCTCTCAAATGTGAATATTTTCTGGTTTCTTTAATCCTCAGTGGCAGTAAACTATATATCTTTGGGTCGGTGACTGTTGGTTGGGACAAAACAAGACATTTGAGGACGTCACCTTGGGCTGTGGGAAATGGTCAACATTTTTGTCCAACCAGAGATCAGCATTTTTCACTATTTTCTGACATTTTATGAACCAAACAGCTAATCGATCAATTGAGAAAATAAACAGAAGATTAAAATACTATTGTTTGATGCGTACAAAATTCTCACACCAGCTCACCACCATATTTTTGTCCTCGATCTTGAGGAGTGAAAAATAATGTCCATATTTCCAGGACAGAAAGCTCACTCATAGGATGCATTTGCTATCCAGACAAAAGTAATAAGTAACGAGCCCATTTAAATATCAGTAATTGTAATGACGCTATTTAATTTGAAAAGGTAATTAGTGACATTTCTATTCACTGCCATTTCCCCCTAGGGACACGTGACCATCCTGATCTATGCAGCCACAAAACAGATGTACATTTTCTTCTTATGCAGTCTTAGAGCTTTATTACAAGGTGTAGTCGTATGCAGGGAAGGCAACATTCCTCTGTGATACTATCAGCAGAGAGATAATAAAGCCAGTATAGTGAGGGTTTGTCATGGAATAAGAATGTATAAAGAGGGAAATCTCATTCAAAACACAATCTTGATCGGTCATTTGAGAGTTAAGATGGTTGGTGTATAACTCCTGATAAGAAGCAAGTGTTTGGCACAGGACATGCCACTCAGAAACCTGATATATTATGGCAGCAAAGACATTATTTCATAGTTGTAATTTTGTATAATATCATGTGATGTGTGTTTGCTTGATGCATCACAAGGGTCCTTTTGTCCACTGTGGGAGTTTTTGTGTTGCCCGTGAACTTGTGTGTTGTCTGTTGCCCAGTAGCAGGCAGGATCGTTAGTCTGCCCCCTTCCCCCCTGCTGCTTCATATCGGACACACAGCAAACTAGGAATGGTTGCTAATAGGCTCTTACTGAATTTTAATCACATTTCAACTCATGACTCTGCACTAAAGGCGTATAGTGCACTTAGTATTGCAAATGTTGTGTATTTAGTTGTGATTTAGTTCGGCGTTGATGAATACAACTGTGAAGTTTGACCTTCCTCTCTCCTTCATCCTCCACCCGACTGTCTGTGTCTGTGTGTCTGTCTTAAGCGTACAAAGCGCGAGGAACACCCTCCAGATCGCCTTTCAGGATTGAGTTACCCCTCCTCTTGCGTAAATCCTCTCCTCTCAGTTGCCAAGGTTTTGAAATCTCTCTGCAACCCATGCCCTCTTCTTTATTTGTGTCACCGCTTTGTGTCTGAAGTGAATTTAAGAGATTAAGTCAATGAGGGATCGCAGCCTCCACTTTGTCTGGCTGTGTCACAGAATGAGCAAGGGATTCTAGCATTTGCACGTTTTGTAATTTGATTGTTGGTACCAGCAAATGAGATTTTTTGGAATATAAGGACATGAATCTTTTATATTTTAAATATGAGTTGCTCATGTACAGAGGTGATGTTGTGAGTTTCCCCACTTGAGATCCTAGAACCACTAAACCTTCTCGGCACTACTCAGCCCTCAGACTGTCTTTATCAGTGAAACAATACCAGTCCAATGTCATTATCAAGGTGTGTCAGTATGTAACATGTACAAACATGCTTTAACACACACACACCTCCCTTAGTTTAGGCTGTCCTTCCTTAATGATCTTAATGATCCAGTTTTGGCAGGGTGTTACCATGTAAACAAATTAGACCAAGACCATTAACAGGAAACACACCCAGAAAACACAGGTAGACGGGCTCCTCCAAGCACTATCAAATTTACAATCTCGTTCTAGGCCAGTGACGTAAATGAAGCAAGCGAGCGAACGTATTTGTGTTTGTGTTATCGTCTTGTGTTTCCTGTTGATGATCATGGTCATTTGTTTCCATGGTTACACCCCACCCCCTGTGTTTTTTTGTTTTTTTTTCATTACTGTGTTTGCAGGGTTTAACAGAGCATGCAAACTATACATAACACAAAACATCATTCACTTAGGCCTGGTGCCGGTTTTGTTTGCATCTGCCTTGCCTGCACCTCTTCGTCAACATTTTTTCTTTCAATGCTGCATCACAGATCACACTGGGACTAGACCCAAGATATACTTTATGTGAACCGCTAATTATTAGTAGTTTCTAAAAATGTCCCTTAATGACCAAGCAAGAACATAGGGCTACATTTAAACATATTAAAATCGATTTCAGTTGATTTAACTTTTTAGTAAAAGCTCTACACAGCAAAGTACAGATGGTTGTCATCACAAGTCATTTGACAGTGATGGGTCTAGAGTGGGAAATGAAAGCCGTGAGGTCGGAGACGCAGGCTGGAAGGTCGCTGGTTCAAAGGTTCAAATCCCCAACCAGCGAGCAGCATCATGGTGTAGAAAGTGAATGATCTTCCCTCTTCCATGCCCATGCACTCAATCACCAAATGCTCCTGTCAAGCCATTCAGAGGCATGCATGCTCATTCAGCCTTGCTTAGATTAAAAACAGTGCAACAGCATCATGGCGGCTATTGATTAACATATCTCTGTCTAAATCTTAGACCATGAAAGGCCCTCTTTCCAGCAGCCGCACATTATCACAGTGCTGTAATGACATGAAAATATGTTGTTTGCATTGGGCGACTCTGTTTTGCATTGTTTCCACTCTGGGAGGCCTCAGTGTCATCATCACTGTATGGACCTGTAGTTTGGTTTCGGCTTCCAAATTCATGGAAAAATACAGTGTGGAAAGTGTCAATAAATTGCTCACTCTTGTAATAACTCATATCATACTGTCTGGTACAGTATGACAAGCTGTTTTTTTTATCAGTTTATGGAACTTAAAGGGACACTTCACCAAGCATTATGTCAAGCAGAAGTATGATGAACTATTGATGATATGCTAGACCTCTGCCACAGTAGTATTCAATGATACTTTGAATATCCAGTTATTCTAATACATTCCCACAGTGGTTTTAGCTGCACAGACAAAAGAATAGCACTTTGTACAAACTCAAATCAGCCACAGCCAAATATCTAATGAACTAAGGACCACAGTGAAAACCAACATGGGACTCAGTTGACAAGTCAGTTAAATACCCCTTTAAATGTTTAGTAACCCAGATAGTTAGGCTTACTTAGTTAAAAACTGATTTGCCCTTGGCTGGTGGTTTGCTCAACTGCACTGCCATGCGATGCCAGAGCGTGAACTTAGGCCAGTGCTGGTGCTTTTTTCCTAGGAATGCGTGGGCGTAATCATTGGCATTGACCACTGTGTCTGCACTGAATAACTTTGCTGAATAACTTTGGTGAATCACTTGGTAGGTTGCACAGGGTGGGCCTGAATGTCGGTCAGTGTAAAGGAATCCTAGTGTTGAGGGTGTGGACTTCTCAGGAACCTGATATGATTGATTGAACTTGTAATAATACAAGAAAGGGCATAAAGACTGCAGATAAGTTGAAGGAGTAAGAGAAGACAACGGGGGTGGGTGAATTATTGTTTGTTAGTCAGGTATGTCACCTTCAGTATTACGTGGCGCAGGGCGACAGGTTTATATAAGCCGGACTTGCATAATCCAGTCTTGGATATCATTTCAAAATCTAAGATAGCCACCAAATTCTTGATAGCACAGAATTACAACTAATTATATGGAAATGAACTCCCCATAAGCTATTAAAGAGTTTTACTTGTGTGTGAGAGAATAAGTTTTTAAAAGCTTTTTAAATCCATTAAGTCAAATGTATCTCTTACATTTCACTGCCTATCAAACATTACAGATTGCAAACTTTTCCTCTAAATACATGCCAGACCAGTGGCAGCCCCTCTCACTCCTTTTATCAGAATTCAGAGTCTCAGGACATTTCATCTTTCATCAGAAGTCTTCAGCCCAATAAACCACAATTTTTTTCAAAAGTTGTCTCAATAGGGGGTCGACACTACAGTTCTAGAGAAGTTGTCATTGTTTTGGATGTTATATGGTAACAAATGGTTTATGGCCTTGTTTATTGGCAAGTGCATTGAATGTACAGTGACATACTTTGGTGAGATTTGGTGTCTAGATATCAGCTTAAAGTCTGTCTGCCTCGTTGTGTTTCTCCACAGTGCTGTGTGCTGACAGAGTGGGCCAGATGACAAAGACTTACAGCGACATCGACGCTGTCACTCGACTGCTGGAGGAGGTCAGAGCACGCTTAGTAAAATGAATTAGAGTAAAATTAACAGGCTGTGAGGCTTGATCTGATAGTTCAGACAGGCTGCTTCATGTTACAGCCCGGCAAAGCAGGTTCGATAGTGCAGCGTCATAAAAACCTGATATCCAAATCAAGCTGACAATGTCTTTTAGGTATTTGAAAAGGCTCACAGCAAGCTCTTAATTACAGTGAAATAGTGGTAGGAGATTCCTGGTGTTCCGGCACTTAATACCTACCAGAAAATTGTCCCAGTCTGTGGTTAAAATTCTTCTTTGAGTTTTAAACTTGGTTCTCTAACTATTAGGCTGCAATGTCTTTCACCTCTTAAACCACAAACGGACTTTTTTTTGCAGTTCAAACAATAAACTAAACTGATCAAATGTGTGTTCCTGTGTAGAAAGAGCGTGACTTGGAGTTAGCAGCTCGCATCGGCCAGTCACTGCTGAAGAAAAACAAAACTCTCAGTGAGAGGAATGAACTGCTGGAGGAGCAAGTGGAGCACATACGAGAGGAGGTACAGAGACTGTGTGTGTGTGTGTGTGTGTGTGTGTGTATTGACCCATCAAAATGTGGCTGCTCATTACTTTTATTTACAATTTTACAACTGCACTACTGTTTTTTGATAGGTTTGCATGACATTAAAGTTACTCTTGTCTGTCTTGTTTTACTTCTTTGTCCTTCCTTTGTCCTCATTTCTCTCCTGTGTTCTCACACCTGTACATGTATATTTAGGTTTCTCAGCTGCGTCATGACCTGTCTATGAAAGATGAACTGCTACAGTTCTATACCAGCGCTGCCGAGGAGAGCGAGGGGGAGTCTGCCACCTCCACGCCGTAAGACTCTCTTTTCCTCTCTCCTAATTCTGTGTTCGTTGTGGTGGTCCCATTCCTTGATAACTTGTCATGCAATACAATTACATAACAGAATTCAAATCTAATGTAAACATTTGTCCAACACATGTGAGTCATACACTTCCCTGTCAAGCCTGTGTGAGCTGGGTGAGGCATGAGAGGCTGCACCAGTATTTTTAACCAGCTGAATATCTAGCTCTCATGAGCTTGTTATTTTGTTGTTTTTTGAATCAACACTTGAATAATCTCAGAAATACCGTGGCCAGGCACTGGCTAGCAGACAGCTTGTCTTATGAAGTCATATATTCAAGGATATAGTAGTAATACAGTGAAGATGTGAAGTGCGTGGTGTGTATCTGCAGTGAGGCGTTCTGTTCCACCGGTGCTAAATCATTGATTCCCCCAGCAATCCAGACAGGCCTGGCTCATCAATTATACATGTAATTCTCATCACACCCTCACCCTTTGCTCTCATTGCAATTGGTTGTTTGCAGTGTTAGTTGTCTGGTAATTGAAATGTGTTAAATGCTCCTACCCTATAGTTCTTTGGTTTAAAAATATCAACAAAATGCATAAAATGTGAATGTAAGAGAGAGAGACAACATCAGCACAACCACCTAATGAGCTGTAGACACTGATTTATAGCAGACTGATAGTTGATTGACTGATTCCCCACACTTGATTTGTGTGTTTTATTTGTGTCCCACATTTATTTGTGTGTATACGTGTGTTTGTGTGTGTGCGTTTACAGGGTCCGTCCCAGTGACCCCAATATATCAACGCCCAGTTATTTCCCCCTGGACTCCTTGCAGAAGAAACTCAAAGATCTGGAGGAAGAAAATCTCTCACTGCGTTCGGAGGTACTCACCTCTTCCTTCAGGTTAAAGATACAGTCTTGTAGCTCTAGATGTAAACTGTAGCTGGTAAAATTTAAACCTCTATGTGGATCTGACAGAGTGCCAAGTTTAACTTTGGTCTGAAGACAAAGTGCAAAGGAGATTTCTAGAGTTTTTATAGTTTAAAGAAAAATCAGCATTTCAGTTCATTTTAACATATATAGCCTATACTTATTTCTTAAGCCAACACTATCAAACCGAGAGCTTCTGGAAGTAGGGCATGCTTAGATTAAAAATAATTACATACAATTGTTATTTTCAAATAGTGATATAACTCATGTATAGTAAGACAGTCCAACTAAAATGCAAGAAGAGAATGTCATTTTTCCCCTCTTACACTCAAATAATGTGCATGCAAGTCCTGATTTCAGTTTAGTTTGATTTTGGAGAGTAGTTTGTTCAGGTGAGAAATTCCTACCCTTTGTTTTCTGCATCCTGGTTATTAATATTTAACCTCTTTCTCTCTCAAGACCAGGCACATAAATTATTTGGTGGATTAATGATGCCCACTGTGTTATTGATTAGTAATTTCTGCATGTATTTTCCCAATCCAGGCCAGCCATTTGGAGACAGAAACAATCTCCTATGAGGAGAAAGAGCAGCAGCTGGTCAACGACTGTGTCAAAGAGCTGCGTGAGTATTGGATAGGCCGGAGGGGCGCTCTGATTAGCTGTTGTTGTTTTTACGTCATACAATGTTATATGTTCAATATTGTTGTTTTTGTTCATTATTGTTGTTTCAGTGTTGTGCACTTTTAGCTGGCCCTCTAGGCACTGAGGCAACACACAGGCAGCTTTTTAGACAAATCCAGTGGGCAGACACGTGCAACATCAGTGCCAGAACCAAGTGTCTCACAGTGCTGCCGCTTTCATGGGTTTATCTAGTATCAATAAAAATAGGCCCATAATGATTAGGGCTGGGTATTGGCAAGGACCTCACAATACAATATGCATCACAATACATGGCTCATAATCTGATTTTTATCATGATAAGTTGCAACACCCAACAGAACTCACTGAAAATTAATTAATAGACCTTAACATATCACCCACTGTGTATCACCTGTGTAGACAAATAAAATATACTTAGTAGTATAGTAGTATATGATCAGTTGATTTTCTCGAAACGTGTACTATGTACCTGCTTACA
Source organism: Myripristis jacobus (assembly GCA_900302555.1). Taxonomy (NCBI): domain Eukaryota; kingdom Metazoa; phylum Chordata; class Actinopteri; order Holocentriformes; family Holocentridae; genus Myripristis; species Myripristis jacobus. The sequence continues at coordinate 1,760 of OMLB01035256.1, read as the reverse complement.
GCTACAGTGATCAAAACTGTCAAATAATGTATATAAAGTCTCAAGTATTGAATTATATGCTTATCACAGGCAGTTGTCAGGTTTAAAGCAGTATACCCTGTTTCTGATTTACCCAGACTGAGACAGGATGTTTGAATGCTATTTTCACCTCTGTACGTCCAGTGGTTCAGATCATATCGATAGCATTTCGGTTCATGTAGGTAGCATTTCGTGTTAGCTTAGCATAAAGACTTGAAGTCTGGTCTTGAAGTCTAATGTACATGCCTCCATGTAGCTAAGTCCAACCAGGACACGTTTTTTTTTTCACCCTTTGGCTCATATTGTTGCCTTTTTCCTGGAATGCTTTCCATTTACATGTCCCAAACATTATTGTGATTATGTTTTCATTGATTTGTGTTTCCAGGTGATGCCAACTTACAGATGTCTACCCTGGCTGAGGAGCTGGCCAGGAAGACGGAGGACGCCTCCAGGCAGCAGGAGGAGATCACGCACCTCCTCTCCCAGATAGTAGACCTTCAGAAGAAGGCCAAGTCGGTATGTACCCCCCTATCTTTTGTAATTTGTGTGTTCTATGCTTATGCCATGCGGCAAAGAGCAAGTTTCATGGCTAAAGTAGTTTATAGAGCTGATTCCTTTTGTGCCTGGTGTGTTTGTAGTATGCTGTGGAGAACGAGGAGCTGACTCAGCACTTAGGAGCAGCCAAAGACGCCCAGAGGCAACTCACTGCTGAGGTAAGGAGATCTATAACCCACTGACCCTCACCCACGTGATCATACATGGCAGAGTTGGGTTTTTCAGACACGTTCCAGCTGGCTGTGATTTATCAGCAGCCATGCCAACTCCTGTGTTTGTTAGGGAATTTGTTAGGAGATCTTCCCCCCGTCTCTTGTTTTTATGTCCTGGCACCGTAGTAATGGCTGTGCAGGACACTTTGTTGTCATGGTGTCTGTCTGTGTGTACTGTAGACACATTATTCTGGACACAAAAACTCAACAACAGTACGTGACAGAAACTAAATATCACAGAATTCCCTGTAGAGTAGATAATCTGATCAGATTTTGGAGTACCTTGTGGCATAAATGTGCATATTAAGGAGAAAAACCTTTTTTTTTTTACCATAAAACTCCTTCTGTGTGGTATGTATGTAGGTTTTGTTACTGTCTGATTAGGCATATTGCACTTTCGGTACATTGCTGTGACCATCTATTTTACTACTATATGTTTTTAATGTGACCTATTTATTACTATATGTTTTTTATACGGTTTTATGTTTCTTGTATTCTGTGCAGCATTACCCTTTGTCCAAGACAAATTTCTGCCATGGGAGACTAATAAAGTAAACCTTGACCTAATCTTTTAATATATGATGTTCATATTAGTACCTCCATGTGCTGCTTAATGCGTTGGCAGTCATTACATACAACCGCTGAGGTTTTTGGTTACTGCTATCATAGGTACTTTATGTCTCTACCCTATACACTGAAGTACTGCTTTGCAAAGTGCTTTCCTTTTGATTAAAGCAGTCATAAAAATGTAAAATATATCCATGCATGCTCTAGTACAATATTTTTTCATGGTTAAGGTACATGAACCTATTCTTTTGTCCTTTCTCTTTGTCCTCCTCCAGTTGCGGGAGTTAGAAGATAAGTATGCAGAGTGTATGGAGATGCTACACGAGGCTCAGGAGGAGCTGAAGAACCTAAGGAATAAAACTCTACCGCTCAGCACACCGAGACGTTTCCACTCCCTGGGCCTGTTCC
>OMLB01035253.1:8827-42456 GCA_900302555.1 Myripristis jacobus | reverse complement strand
CTTACATTTGGAAAAAATTTTCCACGTCAAAAAAGAAATCTAGCGGTTGGGTACGACTGGCGTGAGCGGTCAGGTGTTCATGCAGGTAAGGGTTTCTAAAGTTAACTTCCACGAGCTCACCAGACACAGAGGTCGTGAAAGCAGCAGCGCCTCGTTCCTGACCGCTCCGCTGTCCAGCAGGGCGGTGCAGAGAGCCGTCAGCCAGGCGTTGTGCCCGCCCCTCTGGGGAATCCAAAACTCCTGGCTCTCCAGCCTCTCCCTGGCCTCCGAGCTCTCCTCTGCAGTCACGCTAGAGACCTGACAGGGGACAGGGCTCATTAATTCATTTAATAAAGAAGCGCAGACGAAGTGCATATACTGGGATTCCCACTTTATGTAAATGTAAAATTAAATAACTAAATTATATAACATGATTTTTTTTTCTTGACCAAAATTTTTTATTAGACTGGCTTATTCTGCAAGTTAAGAGAATATAACGGTTGCAATATTACTGCAAAAACAAACTCTTTATTGGTGGTCTGTTTTGATAATTTGCGCAGATGGTGTGCGATGGCATGACGATGTGCTGAACTCGCAGTAACGCTCACTAACACATCCCAACCCCACTCTACCTTCTCCTTGGTCCTTCTGAAGGGGTTGAGGTAGGCCAGCATCGGGTCTCTGTTGTCTTTGTGTTGCTCCCAGAAGTCGAGTCCCGTCTGAGTGGCGAGGATGTTCTTCACACACTGAGCTGCAGCTTTCCTCACCTCGATACTAGAAGACGATCACAGGACAAATATCAGTGCATCGTCCACATACACTCGGTGACCACTTTACCACTTTATCAGGTCCACCTGCACAATCTAATGCAGTTCAGTCCAACAGCTCTGCCATAAATTCTACCTTTTAAGAAAGTTTATAATCAGTTTTTGTTGACATTGTGGAGAATGTGTAACTTTAATTATACGTTTATTACTGAGGTTGTAGTTTGCAGAGGTCTTATACTGGACTTAATTATGTTGAGAGGTGTTTCTATTTTTTTCCCACAGAACTTGGGCCAGGTAGGTTGAAGGATTTTCTAAGTAGCCAACTTCAGCTAAGTATAGCCTAAAGTGAGTTGGGTTAATTTACAACAGGCATTTTCCCAACAGGTAAGTGTAGCAGGTCAACACAGACATTTTTAGCTTCAGTAGTAAGTTTTTTAAGATCAAAAATGTTGACTTCACTGCTTAAAAATATGACTAATTTTGAAGTAAAAAAAAAGAAATGGATGGATAAATGAAAATAGAAAAAATGTTTGTTGAAAGTAAGACTTCATAAATTCAAATTTAATGCTATTTAATGACTTTTAAGGGTGAATATTCATAACTCTGAATGTAAGACATTTTAAGACTTTGGGGATCTGCAGACACCCTGCAGTTCTGTGGGTGAAATTGTGTCATTGATAAGAATGGTCAAAGGAAAATCCAAAGGCCACAAGTACACAAAAAAACATCTTAGTAGGACAGCGATGAGCTGAAAGGCATTTCAGAACGCACAACGGAAAGCAGACGGCCCACAGCAGCACAAGACCAGCCGGGTCCAACTCCTGCCAGCTAAGAACAAGAAGGCGAGGCAACAATCCCCATGCAACTGCCAAAGCAATGACCGGTCCAACTAATCCTGATCTCCCTTAAAAAACGCTGACAGCAGTGTCAGAATTAGAGTAAATAAAGAATGAGGAGATAAAAGACATTTCAGCACCATGCAATTGTACAAAACGATGTCAGAGCACTAAAATGTCTCTTTTTTTTCCTTGTATTCAGCCATGTAAGAAGATATAAAAAAAACAAACTTTGCATCCTTTCACAGTGTGAGAGCCTCATTAGCTGGTTAGTTAGCCAATCATTACTTTAAATTATAACTATTATTGATGTGAGGTTCACCGTACCAGCGGTGAGTAAGCGCATTGTTCATGCAGTCCAGGATGATGTAAAGGCACTGGGCTTCAGTGGAGGTGAAGAGGCACTCAGACTTGGCGTAAAGGGGGTCTCTGCCGTGGAGCAGAGCGATGGTGGAGAAATCGATTGGTCCCAGTTCTCCCAGGCAGCCGCCCACCGCCTCTGTAGGGAAAGACACACACAAACATAATGTGGGGGCATCTTTATGGCTCTGTGGGCTGACGTGCATTCCAGTTATTCACTGCTGCTCCCTGTATCTCATGACGCAGAAAATGCCATTAAGCTGATGTCTATAGGAATAATTAATTTCAGGCAGTGAGAGAGTCCATATTTTGAGCTATGACAACAAAGGACGTTTCAAGTTGAAAGCATAACACAACATTGTCTGATTTCCCTGGCCCCTTCATACCTTAATTGCTAAACTGCACTTGATTTTGTTCAGTGCTCAGTGTGTGGCTGCGCAAGAACACTGTCAACTGGACCGTACAGTATATCAGTCTATGAATAAGGATTATAATGTTATCATGTATGTGAAATGACCATGAGGCTTCAACTTCACATTCATTTTTCAAAATCTTTTCAAGCTTTTTTTTTGTGTTTGCAAAATGCTTCCAAAACTGAACATGATGAAACTGCTCAGATGTGACTTAGAGCTCAAAGTGTCTAAAGAGCAGAAACTGTACCGAGGATGTCCGCTCCCCCTGGGTGGTTTGCTGCGAGCTGACAGAGCTGCAGCAGGCTGAGAACCAGCTTCACCAGCACGCTCTCTGCAGGTTCAACTGGAATAAGGAGAGAGAGGATAATAATATGAGTTTTTTATAAAGTCACAGGAGAGGACGGCACTGGAAAGAGGCACATCATAACCCCCTCCCACCCCACACTCCACGGGTAAGACTATTAAGTATCGAAAATCTATCGAAAATGGCTCAAAACTATTCATCAATTATCAAAATAATTTGATTTAATAGCAACAATGGCATCGATTATTCGAATTATCATTGCAGCTCTTATCGAAATATATGTGTGTGTGTGTGTGTGTATGTGCATGTAATTTAACTCATGGGCTCAAAATCATGCTAAATAATCAAACTCATATTCATCCCATTGAACTGAATGGTAATGCTACTGTAGGTGTAATGTCAAAAGATGTTTTCAAATATTATTCCTTAAAATGTTTCATGCCTAGTTTTGTGAGAGTTTGGAAATAAAAATTTGCTTATTATCATCATTTTAGACAGCAGAAGTGTGTCACAATATCACAACATCACCACATCATGAATCTAATGACACAATAAATGACAACACTGAATATTTCTTCTGACTTATTACAAAAACTCAGTAACATAAAGAGCTGATACTTTCACTTTCTTTTGACCACACAGTCGCAAATGTGTTCACCCTGGCTGCAACCAGCTAAGTGGGTCTAAAGCCCAGATAACCACTGAGCCAAAATGGAAGCCATGCTCGGTGGAGCAGGCGACAGCATGAGAGTGCTGTACCGTGGCTCTCTTTGAGCAGCTCTCTGATCTGTCCCTTGTTGTCATGGAGCTGTCGGGTCAGCTGCTTCAGCCCCTCCAGCCTGGTCAGCGGTAAGTAGTCACAAGACGTCACTGACAGGAAGTGTGTAATCTCCTGTGGCAGCATGGGATACGAGGTTAAGGCATCATGACATTTGATTGTTAAGTGTTTAAAGAGCCAAGAAATGAGTTAAGAGATCAAATCAACTGGAATGGTTGTGTAAAATCATAACTATATAATGTACCTTTACATCATAGAAAACTTGATAGTTACTACTGATCATGCTGTGTACAAATAAATATCAATAAATGAGAGTCTACTTATAGAAAATGAATAGTGGCAGACACAAACAATTGTGTCCACAGGTGCCAACAGGGATGTGTGGCTGGTATGAAGTATCAGGTGTTACCGCTGCCATTACCTGTTGCAGGGTGAACGTCCCGGTGCTGTACTTCAGATTGTGCTGCACTGAGCGCAGCTCTCTGAATTCGCTGCGGTCAGGGAAGGGCTCCAGTCTGCAGATGGCGCCCTTCAGCTTCTGCTGGTTCTCTATCACCAGAAACTGCAGCAGACTGAGAACCTACGGGGGTCGACAGTAGTTAAAAGAAAATGAAATACAAATATAGACATATTTTTACTTCAACTCAAAATGCTCATGTTCAAAACTACATTTTGATGTGCATCTTTCTTGTATCACCCACAAATCCTTTCAAATAGTTCTATTCATAGTTCATAGTTCTATTCAGTTCTATTCATTCATTCATACGACTGTAAATTATAGATTGGGTTCAGTGCAATCTTGAAACTGATCGTCCTGAAAAACCCCTTTTAAAAATCACACGTGACAGACAATGTTGAAGTTAGTTAAAGGTCTTATAATATAGGCTCTCTTGTCCTGTGGGCTCTAAACTAGCAACAAAAATTACAAATTCTGCAATAATTTGAGGTTTGAAAGTCTTTTTTTGCAATTTCTCACAAGTACACCTCAGTATTACAATTATCGTACACAGGTATTACATATATATTATATTATGTATTAAGGCTTTAATAAGCTTTAGTGGCAATTTTGGGGAATCCATGCTTTTTTGGGGTAAATAATGCATGATCTCTTGGTCTATGCATTCTTCTGCAGATGAAACATAATTCCAGAGTAAAGCCCATTTGTTGTGGTAAATTTCACGACATGTAAAAAGCAGAATCCCAGCGCTTACCTGCTGAGAGATGGCGGGCCGGCTGGTCACCTGAGCCGTGAGACTCCCAACGATGACCTGCAGGTGGGAGTCCAGAGCGCCGTCACAGAACTGCAGGACGGCCCGACACACTTCAGTCAGCAGGTCACAGCACAGAGCGAGGCTTCTGCTCGAAGCCTCGTCAGAGTGCTCTGATCTGAGGACAGGGAAAACACACACACACACACACATGTGAAACCACGACAAGGAAGATGCTGTGTGTGATAGCACATGCCTGTATGTGTGGACGTGTCAATCCAACTGTGAGTGTGTGTGCGTGTGTGTGTGCGTACCAACCTGCTGTCGATGTGGTGGATGAGTGTGTAGATGATGTCTCTCAGGACGAAGGCCCAGGCTCCTCCCAGGCCGTCCCTCAGCTCCCTGAGCAGCAGGCTGACAAACAGGTGATACATCAGCAGGATGCGATGACGCTCGTAGCTGTTGGTCGTCTCCGCCGCCCTCTCACACACCGCCAGCAGAATCCTCTGGATGGAAATCTACAACACAAGCCGATCACATCAAGAATAGCAGTAACACAAACACAGGACAGGGAGAGCAAAAATGTTTCCGTGTTAAACAGAAGTCAGTCCATAGCGACAGCAGTTGTAATGGCGGGCTTGGACCATCAGTTTCAGTTTGGTTCATTAGATTCACTGCACAAAATAAATGCCCTAAATCCTTTTTCCAATCATTTAAGAAGTACACGCTTCTGTGTCCAGTGAATGAAGAAAACCAAGCAGTTTGCCACCATTTTGAACATGTTACTCAAAGCTTTTGGTATCAGATATTAGTCTAGCCTCTAGGGCAGAGGTTCTCAACCCGGGGCCCAGGGAACCCCAGGGGTCCTTGATGGAGTTCTGCTTGAAAATCTCTTTTGTGTGTATATGTCTCATGAAAGCACCAAAAGTTATCCCTTCATTATCAACACAATATTAACAACAACAACAACAAAAAAAGTCATTTGAGGCCATAAATAAGACGTCTTACCGGGGTCTTAGAGAGAATGGATACCAGTGACTTGTGGTTGGCACTGTGACACTTGCTCAGGTAGTCCAGTGTAGCTTTGATGACGTAGGAGCTAAAGTACGGTGGGTTTGGTGCAGGGTCCAGCTCCCTGTGTTAACAGATGGATACAGACTTTGATATTTTATTCAGGGAAAAAACAGAGGTGTTATCTGCAGAGTAACACCAGGGTTTGAATTATACTTACCCTATAAAGCGCCTGAGGTCTCCTCTCTCCCCTTCAGGTCCAGCTCCTTCATACAGAGTCATCAGCAGCTCCACCACAATGTCTGGCAGGTTACTGTGGATCAGACTGTCTATTTGCTGTGGAAAAAAAGCATTAACTATTAGTACATGATGTTTTTTCTCCAGTCTCCCTCTTAGTCTGCTCTCAATCTGGTTCTGGTTTTGAGTATCCAAGAAAGGGAAAAAATGTGAATTTGTCTGTAATGACCTGCCTCTTAATCTGTGTTGATGTGATTGAATAATAAAATTTACACTAGAACCCCATACAAATGACAATTTTACTTGATGTGCAATTCATGTTCATGTTGTGTTGGGTGACGCACCCCCAGGAGGCAATAATATTGAATATCACAATATTCTGACTGGCAAAAACATGATATTCACCGAACCTAGATGAAACAGCAAGTACAGCTCTTTTTGAATTCAACTTCTCAAAAAACGTCCCCAACACTCTGGCCTCCCCTCACCTGTTTGCCCAGGCAGTTGGCATCTTTGAGCAGGTCATACACCTTGTGGGCCGTCTCTCTCTGCTGGGCGACCTGTGCGTCCTGGCCCGACAAAGCAAAGTATGGCAGAATGTTGACCATGATCTTGGGGAAGCAGTCTGCCAGCAGCTCTCTCCAGTCCTTGTCCAGATGGCTGCCGATGGACTTCACCTGCTCAAAGTCGTCCAGGAAGACCAGGTGGGGGATCAGCACCTGGTAGGAAGACCTAACGGAGCACGGAAGACAACCAGGATGAAATTATAAACAGCATGTTATGGAGGGGCTCGGTCGTCATCAGCCCTCACTAAAACAGCATCAGATGGATTAACGTTTATCTCCTCACCTGTAGAAATCTTCCAGTGTCTCATGGTTTAGCAGAGTGTAGGGGAAGGACTGAAGAGTGTAGAGCTCGTCAGACTCTCTCTGTCCCAGCCACTCGGCCACCAAGTAGTCCAGGTGAAAACTGACAAATGTTTTCACGCTCTTGTATCCCAGAGCTCTGGAAACACTGCACAACATCTGAGGAGGATAGAGAGGAAACACACTGTGGTGTCTTATTCTGTTTGAACCAAGGAGGTGATTCTGCTCTGTCTGTGGTCTGTGTGTTGTTTGGGAAATGGGGATCCTTGATTCGTTTTTTTTTTAAAATGGTTAATATTATTATGCATTGTATAATTAATATACAATGCATACAATAAAAGTTTCAAATGCACACTTCTCAGAGTATCCCAAGTTGTATGTTCTACTAATCATAAAGATCATGTAGGTTTATTAAAGCAGGTAATGTTTTTGGTTATAGATCTCCAAAGTTAAACTACATACAGTCTTGCCAAAAGAGTATTGTTGAATGTTTTTAATACTGGACCACTGGCAACCATTGTGCTGCAATATGAAACACACATTTCAAAAAAGAACCACATTTCAATTAATATATGTATCGATTATGTGATTAAACACAATCTTCATCTAAAGAATTCAATACTGATTCTCAAAATCCTGAGATTGATCTTTCAGTCTATGCCTTTTTTAGTTGATGTGTGAAGATTTTTGCTAAATGCTATTTGTAGTGTACTTGCTGTCCTCAGATGTCGTATGATGAACTCCCAACCTACAGTAAGTCAGATGACTAAATTACAGGTTTTGAACAAATGAATGAAAAACTGCCTGATTTAAGCGCCATCAAGCCTCGAGGCAGATGTGTTGAGGCATTTTGGATTGGGTTTGTGTTAAAGTCGATGGTTACAACTGCTGCCTCACAGCAGGAGAGTCCTGGGTTTGGTTCCTGACTGGCCTGCAAGGGTCTGGGTGGGTTTCTGCTGGTTTCCTTCCACAAAGCCATACAGATCAGGTGAATTGGAGATACTAAACTGCCCTTAGGTGTGAATGTGTCTGCCTTGGGATGGACTGGCAACCTGTCTAGGGTGCTTCTCCACCTTCTCCCCAATGAGCACAAGGATAGGCTCCAGCACCCCCCGACCATAATTAGGATAAGTGGCTTAGTAAATGAATGAAAAAGAGTGAGCGAATCAATCCAAATCAGTATAAAATTGATACTGAACAGTTTTTTTCCGCAGAAACTACTTTAAATGTTTTACTGTTTTAATAGCATCGCTGCAAAATTAAAAATGTGTGGTATTCCATTTTCCATTTTCAAACCAGTTCTTCTGTGATTCCCACAGCGGGATCTTAAAGACCAGCGCACAACAAGCAACACGGTGCGCCCCCTACCTTTTTCATGAGCTGTTGCTCTATATTGTTTTCTTTGAACGACTGAAAGAGGGCAAACAGCGACTGTTTCTCGCAGACCGGGCTGCAGCACAGCACCACGGACACACTCTTCAGCAGGGTGGCCTTGCGGTTCAGTGTCTCATCCTGCAGGTCCTCTGAAGAGCCGCCTCTCTGTGGACGCATGAGTGCACAGAAGCACAAATGACACACAAACACAAAAGGTCAAAAAAGGGGAATACTGACAGATAAAAAAAAGTCTGGGTGATTTGTGGCAATGTTGCATGTGAACATTCATCTTACCGGCAGCCTCATTCCCTCCTGAGCTTTCAGGTAGATGTTCTCAAAGGCCTTCTGCTGGTGTTTAAGGGGCAGCATCTTTCTCTTGTCTGGCTGGTCTGGACTCATCTCCAGAAACAGCCTGGACAGAGGGAACAACAACAAAAAATGGACTTAACATTCATATTACATCAATAAGGTCATATTTACCCTCCCATCAGTTCCATATACACATTTTCTGACTATCTAGCCATCCATCAGTCATATCTGCAAATCAATCATATCTATCATCTGTAGCGTTCTATCTACCTTGGTAGCAAAAGCCTACCTCTCCACTGACATGGCAACCAGCATGCGGACTTGATGGTGGGTGTCTGCAAGATGGGACGGAAGGATGGCTGACACCGGGCGTTCCTCTTCCTTCAGGTACAGGACTGCCCATTTACAACACGGGTCAGCCTGGCATAAGGAAAAAAAAAAGGGGTCAAACGTTTCAAAAAAAGTGTTGACAAAGGTGAAGAACCTATCAAAAATAAAATGGAGGAAAATTAAAGTATACCGACAAGCAGCAATATCATCAACCTGCAGGCACAGAGACCGCCAGATTCACAGTTTTAGACCAATCATTACAGGCCAGTGCTCTTAAACAGGTTAGAGACTGTCAAGATTATACATGGATTTTCTCAGGTTATGGTCAGGAGATGGACCTGCTGTAAATATTTTGCTGGCTTCAGGGCCATTTTCAGCTCTGACTTAAACTGCAGTGGTTCTCCATGCCTGCAGCTTGATGGACCTCAAAGGTAGAGAAGAGGGTGCCACTATTCCAATTTTTTTTTTGTTAATTTTCTTACTCTACCTGCCATATGACCAAACATGATGGTGTTCTGATCTAAAAATCATCATGGCTGGTAAAATAGTGAAGTGGCTAATGGAGTTTAGATTCCACAAGCCACTGAGGAATGGGGAACGGAAAAGGTAATTTCTTCCTCTGTAAAGTTTGATATGAACAAGATCCCTTGATGTTTTTAAAGCTGTCACACAGTTTTTGTCTTAGGTCAGAGCGACAAACAGTATTTCAGACATAATAGTCCAAGATTTCAATCCTGTGCAGGAACAGCCAATGCATTTCCTTATGCTGGGCCAGAGAGCTCACCTCCAACAAGGTAACCAGACATCGTACTAAAGCAGCTCGCACAGATGCCGTGCATTTTCCAGTTTGGGCAAGGAAACTGCAACAGAGCAAAATATATGTCAGAGACTGATTCACACAACAACCCTAACCCAAACTCTCAATATTTTTGAACAAGACACGGCCTATTTCATGATCAACTTTTCTCACTACCCTCTGAAGACTACAGAGGCTCCCAGTGACTCTGTGCTTGGCCCTTTTATGCCACTAACCAGAAGCCGGACACAACTTTCAGCAGCGCTCCCTGAACATGTATCATTTCGTCTGGCAGGTGCTGGGTTCTCCCCAGGCTCCTGACTGAAGGTAATAACGCCGGCAGCACAGCAGCACAGATCTCCTGGTCCTGACGGTACAGAGAGCATAGGTCCCTGTGAACACAACACAACAAGAAGAAATCATAATCCATGGCTGCCTTTAGCCCCTTCAAACACAAAATGGATATCGGTAACAACTGCCACAATTTCACCATCCACATGCATCGGTGTGAGAGGAAAGCTTCCTTACGCCAGAGGTCTGAGCAGAGAATCAAACTCCTCTGGAGAGAGCGAGTCCTTGGCAGGAAGCTTCTTCAGCAGAACGAGGTACTGGAGGAGGAGGAGATATGATGAGCGCTCTTCTCCATATCAGCATGGAGGTGCAAAGTATCAGCATCCTCAGTGGCAACCGTTTAACAAAGCAGTGCTGTGCTCCTTGGAGTCACATCATATTCATGTTTCACTGACAACAAAGACAGCTTAACTTCTTAACCATGCTAACAATCCTTTTTTGCTATTCTGTTCCATTACAGTGAAGCATGGCTTTTCCAGGCCTATTGCTTTTATTAAACTGCATTAAAGCTAGGGTAGGCAGTTTTCTGGAAAGGGCAAAAAAAAGAGAGACAATTTCACATTACATTTAACCGAAGCCCCTCCCACAAGACAAGCAGGCATATGCCAGGAAATCTAAGCAAGACTTGTGAAACTTGTACAGCAGTTGATAATCTATCCATATAATTTTTTTTTTAGCCAATCTCTTAGTTACACTACGATTGTTCATGTGAAGCAGCCGTTTCGAGTTGGTCTCGGTCACCACTACCCACCATGTTGAGATGCAGGGCTCTGCTGACATCCATCTGATCCAACAGCTGCAACAGCCTGCGACGCACCTCCTGTGGCTTGAAGAGGAGGCCGTGGGTGGGCTGGACGCAGCTGCATTCACACAGGAACTCCAAGACAGCGAGCAGAGCCAGGTCCTGGTGGGCCAGGTGCTCTTCTGTTAACAGGCTTTCAGCACCTGAAGGAGGACCGAGCACGACGTCCTATAACTCAGCTAGAAACACACTGATAGGAGGAGCAGCGACTTCACTGAGATATTAGATCATTTTGTTGGTCGTCTGTTTTACCCCAGCCTTACCAAATATGATGCAGCTTCAATTTCACAGACAATCTGTTTGGCATAGGCTGAGTCTTACTGGATGCTTGTTTACATGTTTAGATATCACTACTATCAATAACACTAATGATTTATATGGTTGAAAGAAATCTGCTATTTAACTCAGTTGTAGCTGCACTGGAAACGTCTAAATGTGATGGTGAATCGTCGATGTTTGGCTAGTTAATTAATTACAAAATGTGCCCAGAAATGCACAGTGCATTCTAAGAGTTTTAAGTAATTATGACATTGAAGTGTTAAAGGATTTTTCCTTTAAAAATGGTCCAAACAAGCAGGGCACACATTTACACAGTGAGTAATGCCATCTTACCAGAGCCACAGGAATTGTCATTGTTTTCTCCCGAGTGTCTGTGGGAATCGCTGCTGCTGGTGTGGGGCTCCTCGTCGTCGTCCAACAAGTCTCCCGTTTGTTGAGTCCTGGTCGTGTCCCAGTCATCATCCATGTGATCGTCCTCATCCATAGCGCTCACTCTGCCTTGTCTGCTCAGCTGGGGAGACAAGGCAGTCAGCCTGATTCAGCAGCAACATGTTTGCTCTCTGTAGCTCAGTGAATAGAGCATGGTGCTAACTGCACTGAGGTAAGGTTTGGTTTACACTGAGACTGTGCATGGATAAAAAAAAAAAAACAGTTATGGAGTAAAACCAAAGTTTAAGAATAGGCTGCAAAAAAACAAAAAGGAATACATGTCTGTAGTGTTTTGGGGAGGTTACTATTCTGCAGATTCCGCAGAGAAAAACTATGTTTGCTGTCTCTTCTTGGATGTTGTTGTTACCAGGGATGCAAAATATAAAGATCTGATTCTGGCCACAAATAGATGTGCCTGTCACTTACCAACAGTTTGCAGATCTCTGCCAGCTCACTGAGAAGACTGGAGGGAAGAATCATCATGAACAGACCAGAGGAGGCGGGACAAGCCTTATCCTGTGGAGGGGGAAAGGAGAGCTTTAAGACAGGGCTGAACAACTAATTAAAATATTATTCAAACCACAATATGGCCAAGTGCAATATCCAAATTGCAGAAACTGCAATTTTTGGATAAAGATTGAATATGTAATCACCTTGGCTTTTCTGCTGGCTGACAGAGCACAGAGCTTCATGACGGACCTCAGCGTGGTCATGGTTCTATCCTCTGCCATCTTCACTTTCACATTGGAGACAAACTCACTGAAGTCCTGGGCCACGGACTACAACGCAAACCAAAAACACACAGACAGCCTTTATTTTCAAGTTTACATTTATCTTCAAGAGTAATGTAGGGTACACACCTATGTACTGATTTATACAGGGGCGATTTTCAAAATGAACACTGGCTTGTGTTTTCATGTCGAGACCTTTATTTTACTAAGTGAACTTCTGATGAACATGAATTCATAGCTGGGAGGATTAGGCACGTGTCTATACTTTTACATTTTACGCATTTAGGTTATGTTGTTATCCAAAAACAAGTACAAAGTGTGCAGTGGTGGAATTTCTCAGAGCACCAAAACAACAACAACCAATAGTAAAGAGTAAAGAGTCAGAGTGATAATGCTTTTACAACATCCCTGTGACAGAACAATCGCATAAGAAAGAAATAAGACCTAAGGAGACAGACAGGGATTAACTTTAACCTCTGAGTGTGAGTGTGTACCTTGGCTTTAGTGAAGAGCTGTGAGCGGCAGGCCTCCGCTTCAGTCAAAACCCCGGTGGAGACATAACCTGCTAGTACACCGGTCAGCAGGCCGAGACAGCGCACCAGACACTCTGGAGAGGTGGATTCAGACTGGGGAGGATGGAGAACAACACATCAAGTTGGCAGCTACACAGACATGTAGGACACACACACACACATGCTCGCACACACATCGATCACTCACGTCAGGAGAGTAGCAGCTGAGTAGATTGTCTGCCACACAAAGCAGTGACTGCTCCAACTTGTTTCTGAGGCCCGGGACAACGGGGAGCTGACTGCAGGCTGATAACGACCTCGCTGTCTCCTCTGTCTCTTGGCGCTCTGACGGCGGCGAGTTGAAACTGAACTGCAGGTACAGCCTCTCGATCTCAACCAGGCTGTCTTTGGCTTCGCTTGATGCTTGCTCCTGGGATGAGCTGCTTTCCATTAAGGATCCAGAGAAAGTTATTTCAAACATGATGGAAAAAATGATGATTAAAACAGTTTCTTCCATTGAAGGATTACTTCTGAGGCATTTCTAGTCTGTTACATAGAATACAGTACAGATAGGAGAGGAGGGTAGAACTGACTTTCCCCATTAAATCCATTTCAATGAGGATAAAAGACAGAGAAAAAATATGACGCAAGAAAACTGAGGCATGGAACAGAGTGTGTCACTTAACATTTAGGGTTAGGGAGTTAGTTCTAATATTCTGTCCACTTAATGCACGTGCCCAGAAAAAGATTTCCCTTATCCCTTACCTCTCCAGTCCATGAGCACCCAGCAGAAACATCAGGGCAGCTCTGGTGTCTTTCAAGGTCAAGGAAACGAGGATGTTCGCTATCAGATTGCGAGGAAAATCCCTACACAAAAATCATAGTAAAACATAAATGACCAGGCCTTAATCACAGTGATATTAGATACACTGTGTGATTTGCGCTGCTGTAGCTTATATTTTCTGCTGAATCTTTTGTTTCGCTTTGCCAACCTGCAGATGATGGGGTGGGGTCTGGAGCAATCCTCCATCTCATCGCTCTGATCGGTCATCAGCAGCCAGGCTATGAGGGTCTCCTTCAGGCTCGAGGAGGCGGAGCCCTCGCTGACTCCTGCACAGTCCCAGCCTGAACCCAGAACAAGACTCTTGGGGACGGGACACTTCAGCAGGGCCTGGGTAAGACACAGAGCAGCACTCCTGTGTGTGGAGACACAAAAAGATGACAGAGGCGGTTTGTCACAATTTATCATGTATTATGTTATATATTTTACCCAGGGATTGTGCTGCAGGTTGCATTTTGTGCTCTATCGATACAATTTCAGTCAATTCTGTATTGCAGTGTATTGTGATGAGTATTGTATAATGGGGTCTTTGCCAATATCCAGCCCTATGAAATATATTAGGGAAGGGCTAACCCCTCAGCAAACTTTTGGGAAATGCTGGTATCAGCTATAAAGAGCAATACTGGTATCAGTCCGCATTAATAGTATTTTTACTGCCGATATTGTCCAGCTGTGACATATGGGATTTTTGTGACTTTTTCTTGTCACTTGTTACAATAGTCAAATCAGAAAAAATAACCAAACTAGCACAGTCTGTAATTGTCAGAAAAAAACAAATTCGCTTCAATTGTTAATATCGCATCATATTACAATAAAAAAAAAGCAAACTGTATTGTAAAATTGTAAAAAAGTTGTGCACCTTGTGTTGAATTCTGAATTGAACAAAAATTGTGATTGGTGTCAGCCATTTAGGTTGGGAAAATATTAGATAGCGATATTGGCTTCAAAGATCAACATCGCTCCCATTTCTACATGCACCTCATGCAAACTGAGAAAAGACACAGACTCACTGGGACGGTCTGCACGCCGAGCCACAGAAGAGCTTCCAGAACTCTCGATCCGTAGCGATCAGTCCTCCCTGCACGATGGAGGCCAGCAGGCTCAGGCTGACGGCCTCCGTGTTGGATGAGCTGACACCCCGCAGTGCCAGGGCCCACACCCGGCCCCACAGCCTGCCCAGCTCCGCCCTGTGGGGCAGGGTCCTCTCTGGATAGCAGGCCTGGCATCGAGCCACCGCCCTCAAGCAGCACAGCACATAGAGCCCCCTCTCGCCTCTCCGCTGCTCTGCTAAGAGCGGGTACAGCACCGACAGCAGGGTGACCAGCTCTTGGCCAGGCACCATTGACGGGTACTTAGAGGTGAGCACGGTGGTGATTTGTAGCCTGGGAAGCAGAAACAAACTTGTAAAAATATCTGTGTGTGACATTGCTTTGTTCTCCCTGAAGTTGAATTTCTCTCAAAATAAAAACCAATGAAGCCAATATTTTGAGCCAAGCCTCTGCTAAGCTGTCCCACAAAAGGTTTTCATATCATCTGAAAAGAACTCCTCACCATGGTATGATATCAAAGTCACTGTGCTGAGGCTGCAGGTGGTCCCGCAGGACGTCCCAGCCCAGCTCAATGCGCCGTCGTTTGCTGGGTGTGCCCTGGGTGGGACTGCCCCTCTGGGTGGCTCTGATGTGGACTTGGGTCACCTCCAAGACCTGGGTGTCACTGTCCTCACTGAATAACTACAGCACATAACAAACATACAGACAGGAAGTAAATAGTTTTGCTGGACTATTATATGTCCTATTGATACGTGTGGTTGCTGAGTCAAGTTAGTGAGTTTTCGGCTTTCTTACTTGGTGACAAATGTCAGCTGTGAGCTGGATGAGGTTGTCCTTGACGGCGATGTGTCGCGTCCCTGTCACGTACTTCCCTCTGCTGCCTATATGGCTGATTTCTCTGACCAAGGCATCATACAGGTTGTACAGCAGACTCCGCCACTTTGTCCAGTCCTCAGCATAGGCGCCTCAAATATGAAAAAAGCCACAAGGTTATTGTTTTAAATTAAAAACTGCATATCATATCTTATGGTGTCACGACAACTTGCATTCATGGATTACATTTCAGGGACGGTGCAACCAAATTGGGACTTTAACAGACTCTGGAATTCCCGTTTCCATTTTTAAGAGAATGTGTCTGGTTTTATTGTCATATTGCAATGCCCAGTATCTACCTAAAAATACAAAAACCCTCTCTCTTTGAATCTACCTTTCAAGTCAACTGTGGAGGTCTATTTGTCAACTCCACAAAGACACCCAACACATTCATGTTAACAGTCAAACCACATGCCATTAAAAAGTATGCAATGAAACAAGAGTCAAAATGCATCTGGCACTGTTCAACATGGAAAATAATAAACAAAACTAATTTTGTAGTGTTAGAGTCTACCTGCGTCCTGCGTCTTGGCTCCGCTGGGGTGGTGGACACAGAGCTGCAGGTTGAAGAAGTCCACCATCTCCTCTTTGAGAGTGGTGCTGGGTCTCATGTCTGCCCAGACGTAGAGGATGGAGGGCAGGAGCTCCTCCCCCAGTCGACACACCCTCGTCCGACAGTTCATGGCTACGGACCTCAAGAAGACGTTGAGAGCTGAGACGAGACGCTCCACCACGGCCAAGTGCTTCTCCTGCCTGGAAGGGCCAGAAAGTTCAAGAAACAGTGTTTGACATTTAGCCATTTATCTGATACTCGTCTTTACAAAACACAAAAGTATGTTTATGATTAATGAGATGTTTCAATACTGAGTGATGAAGTATGAACCAAATCACAAAGTAGGTGCTTCATAGTACAACCATAGTCCTCTGTTGGCCTCCCATGGGGCAAATGGTGGTTAAATATCTCCTTTCCTGCATAACCAATGCATGTTATGGTGCAAGCAAAGAGAAATTCTCATTCACTTGGCCTGTCAAAAGATTCAGTCCAATAATCTTCTGGTTAGAAAATCACATCTCCTTTTGACAGGATTTTGTCTGCTGATTTGTGTTCATAACACACTGAGAGAAAACTATCAGCTTCATTCTGAAAACAATCTCAGCTATCTCTCATTTTAAACACAGGTGCAAGAACTGATTAAAGAATGATATGCATAACATGAGTCATAACAAAAATATTTGACACGATTGTTTCTGTGGCTGTCGTGACTGTGGTTGACGTCAACCACGATGACATCTGACAAAAGGAAATCAACAGTCCTGCACAGCTTTGCTTGCTTACTTGTTTTGCACTTCTGTGTTTAAACTGCAGTGAGGCCACTGAGGCTTTTTTAGTTAACTGAATGTTGACGAAATAATGTAATTGAAGGAAGCCTGAAATATAGCTTCAGGTTCAATAAGACATGTTTACTTATGATATTAATCTATAATGTTGTTGAGGTACGTAACCTTAACAGAGTGAGTAGAGTTTATCAGAGGAATTCAACAGACCTTCTTTCCCTCCTGGCAGGTAAACTGAGAACATTCACCAACCAAAAAACTTTTGTTACCAGCCTTAAAACTGCATGATGCATTATTTACATATTGTACTTTTGAGCTTCATGTTTTAGCCAGGATGTCTTTCAGACAACACCTCCTACAAGAATGCCAACCTCTGTAACTTTACTTGTTGTCTTCGTGTTATCTTTTTGGTGGCTTAACACCAGAAATGCTGCTACATCTTTAATAACATGTAACACAGATGTTTCTAATGCCAAAACCATAGACAGATATGGTATAGAAAGTGCCAAATAGTAGAAAGCAGCTGTGATCTGATTGGCTGATGTCACAATAGGTATGGTGAACGGTGAGGGTCACTTTAGTCTCAGCCAGTACACATAAAAAATACAGTCATGTAAACCTGGCCCTATGCTGTAATCTCAATTTATTTACTGGCCACCTGGCTCATGTCCGCAATTTATTTACCCGCCAAACCCCAAATTGACCGTATTTGGCAGATAAATGGCATTAATTATGGAAACTGCTCTTTGTCCAGTTGGACTGGTTGGCTGGAGCCAGCCAAAACAAAAAAGAAAACACTGGAAGCACACTCATCTCATGAGGTCAAGGACACAGTGATAACTTCACGGAGTAACATGCTGGTTACAATAAAGTAATATACCTTTTTTAGAACTGAAGTTACCTGACATTGGGCAGTGTTTTGGAGAAGAAGCTGAACAGAAAGTTGTGGAATCCCTCGGTCTGCATGCAGCAGCCCTGCACCAACATGTGAATGACCCGGCTCACCAGCACACGGTTGATGGACTTGGATGAAGTGCTGAAGAAGCCACAGTACAGCTCCAAAAGACCTGGAGATCACAAGGAGACACTGAGCGAGTTCAGTAAACTACAGCAAAAAACTTGAAATTTCACTCAATAGGATAAAGACATCAGGCTACAATACAACTCTACGTAACCCTAACAAGTGCTTAAAAGCACAAACCCATACTTATCTTAATTGGTTAACATGTAAATAGACGAAATTCAACAACTGGCAAATCAGATTAAGATTGGCAAATTATGGTATAATTGCATCGTATTCCAATGACATGCACCTTGGAATGATGAAACTATAACTGCAGCTAAAATAGGATTACAGATAAATTTATACGGCTGATACACCCAAAGGCAGGAATATGTTCTACTATCTGTGTATTTGTCCAAGAAATATGACTTAGTAAGTATTTGTATGAAGAGCCCACTGACTGTGCCACTGCTGCGGAGTGATGTCACACCAGTACTTGCGGACAGAGAGGATGTCCTTCACTAAAAGGCTGGTGTACTGTTCTCCATAGGCCGAGCAGGTGTATGAACTCTGCAGCACCTCCATCACGTGCTGCAGAAGCCGAACACACTTCAGACGAGGCCCTCCTGCAGAGAGAGAGAGAGAGAGAGAGAGAGAGAGAGAGAGAGAGAGAGAGAGAGAGAATCTCTAAAGTACAGTAACTTTAGTCCTACAGTGCATTCAGTTCTGCAGGTTCACAACTCAGATGGATGACATACAGGATTAGACCCTTCATGCAAACACTCCTCACCAATGGTTAAGGCACTTCGCCAAAACTCATGCTGTGTGCAATAACATGTGACAAACCGCTTGATCTCAAGAAGGAAGTGAAATTCTAGTGAGACGAGTCCTTACGTTTGTTAGCGCAGCGTATGAAGTATTTGATCAGGCAGCATATTTCGGCCATCTTCGTCTGCCGGGCGGCCAGCGTAGAAGCTGTGACAGTGGCTTTTCTCGACTGCATTTTCTCTGTCTCCTTCTGGACATAGCTCTGCAGAAACCTGCCATGGAACAATTGCGAGTATGCAAAACAGAACAGCTGTTTATTTAGCGTCTCTCGCTTCTGGTTTGAATTGACATACAACTACATTTGCTGATAAAGACCCGTTCATCTAGCATGAGGTGTAATGACAACTGATCCCTGCAAAACTGCAAACCAGTGTGAGGTGTTCTGAGGATAAACAACCATTTGTTGTAAAGCCTACAAATTCAGCATAATCCAGCAAATTTACCCTTAATTATAGGGCATCTTCAGGTTCCTAAAGTACTTCCTTATAAAGGCTTTAACTATGTCAGCAAGTTGGGCTGAACAATGAAAAAAAAATCATATTAATCAATTAATTTTACAGACATTGCATTTGTGGTATGAGTATCGATTTTAGCGAGAATGATCATTTTTGCATTATAATCATTTCATTTTAGGCAAAAAAATGATGATGGTGTCATGAAGTCTCTCATCGTGATGACCCGCTGACAGACACAAGAAGCAGATATAAAATACAATGTTTTTCAAAATGTACACATTCACTCGGAAAAATATGAAAACTACTTCAACTTAAGTTATATAAAACATGTCATTTTTTATGTAACTTTTTCTTTCAAACAAGACTGTAAGATTCATCCTCCTTAAGCCGGTTTGGATGATGCTCTTCCTGACACAACCAGAGAAATTTTGACCCATTTCACATATCAGCAGACATTTTCACTTCAGGCTGATACCGACATCTTATTTTAAAGCCAATATTGACTGATACCAATGACGTGGCGATATTATCATGCATCCCTAATCAAAACTAAATCAGGGGGTTGGAAACAAACTAAACTTCTTATCATGTCAGGCCTAAACACAAAAGGGGAACACCATGGTAACCAGATAAGCACCATTTTGCTGCAAGTGTGAACTACACTGAGGACACCATCACAATATTTGGCAAAGGCGTCCTGCAGACACTGTTGATATATCACAATCTTTTTCTGTGTAATGATGCAAAAGACGCAAAGTCACCTGAAAACAGCATCCCAGGTGAGCTGCTTGGAGCCTTTATCCGTGCTAACTGCTGAGATGCGATCCAACTCTTGCACAATCTCTGGAGTTCGGAGCAGCCGCCTGAAACGGTCAGCTTCTTTCTGGAGACAGGACACCACAAGGGTTAGGGTTAGGGTTAGGGTTAGGGTTAGTGAGGAGCAGGAGACAAACTGGTTGAATGAAGGCGCTTTGATGTTACTGACAGAAGCACGGCACAGACTTGAACCAATACACTAACCACTAAACCACCAGGGGAAAGCTGTACACCCTGGTAAAACCTGACTGCACGGAGGCATAAATACTCATTGTTTATATGTGGCTGTAATTACCCTCCTCTCTGTGGCCTTGTCATTCTCCAGCCCCCTGCAGCAGGCCTGGAGATCATGCAGAGCCAGGCTCATTTTGCTTCAGGGAGGGTGAGGGCACAGCTTCCATCCACCAGGTGGGACAGCAAAGGTGTCTCTTCCTCCCAGGTGAACAAGGATGTGACGCTGACAGGTGAGGCTGTTGTTACTGATTAAACTTTTGTTTATAGTATAGTTACAATCAAACTGTTATCTTCCATTTCACCACATGCATATCAGGTTCCTTCTCTAACGCAGCGATTACCAAATTATACACAAGAAACGGAAAACCAAATCAGTGCGAGTTACCACACAGCCTGGCCTTAGCAGCGAGCTAATCTAGCAACATGGCAGTCCTATCAAAACACTCACACACGGCACTTATTTTGTGCACCTACCTACGGTGATGACGATGCCGATTTAGATTAAACTGAACATACCACCAGTAAAACTTTAGTGCAGATGTTAATGCACTGCTGAGAGAGCCCGTGCTTATTCTGACAACTTTGCCATGTTGACGTGCATGACGTTGCTGCACACACACACACATACACACATGCACACGCACGCAGGAAACTCCCGCCCCAGCTCTGTTGAAGAGCAAACATCACTTCCGGGCCGTGGCGAGGCGCTGGTGTGTCCGCTCCCTTTAGTGACAACGTCGAGACAAACGTAATATCTAATATGCTGCAGTACTGTTAACTGCAGAGAGTGTTGTTAGCATAAACTTCTGCCCGATACAATCAAAATATATACATGGCGATACGTAGAGAATAACAAAGCCGCTTGTTTATGCGTACGACTACAACTACCAAGATGCCCTTCGGCAGGTTGTTGTGGCTCTTCCGGGTTATGCGTGCTCGAGTTCCCCGCCTTTTGATGAAGCAGTGTCCTTAGGACGTCGCTCTGATAAACAATACCGTCGCTGTTTCTTGTTTTTGCGGTCCCCGCTGGCTTCTGCAATAATTTCTCTGAATATGTAACTGTTCACGGTGGCTTCCGCAGAAGTTAAGGCAGCCATGTTGCTTCCGTCCGACGTAGCTCGGCTTGTTTTAGGTAAGTCTGGGTCGCCGAGGCAGAGGTCTGGCATTAGCCAACAATGTTAGTCCACTGGCAGTAGGGAGGCTAAAGTTAGCTCTGCGGTGTCTGTGTTCGCTTACATGCCCAGTGAGCGACAGTATCGCTTTGTTTGAGTGTGTGCGGCTTGCCAGCTGTGGATCTTGGGTTGATTGTCACCTTTGGCGGCTAATGTTGAGTTGGTCAATGTCACCCCAGGCTACCTCCAAGAAGAGGGGCTGTCTGCCACAAGTCAAGCTTTCATTCATGAGAGCCCCAACCTGAAGGAGTATGCTGAACACACCACTGAGGATGGAGCTATTCCTGCTTGTGTATTTGTAAGTGTGCTGTCTTTTACCCCCCCAAGCAACCCCTTTCTAAAACAAATCAGTGGATGTTACTCACATCAAGATGGCCCATCTCTGAAGCTTTTCATGGATATTGCTGTTTATATTCTATATATCCCTGCAGTCTCTCTTTGGAAAGAGCCTGACAACCATTTTGAATGAGTATGTGGCTGCCAAAGCAAAAGGTGAGGCGATCTGACATTGTCCCCTTCAGTAAAAGCACAACACATGGTTCACCGTAGCTCATGTTTCTCAGGCTGTTAAGTCATTTTTTTGAGATGTTTTCAAATCTCTCAACAGAGACCACCCACGAGGTGCCACCAATGATGACCTCACTGTGGAAAAAGCTGGATATTACGCTCAACCAGATCAGGTGAGATAAGTTCCTGGTTCAGACATTCAAATCAGTGCCACTTTTTTGATAGCTTTTAGCTGAAAATGCCCGTGATCTTGTTTTTTCTAGCTTTATTTTCAAATGAAATCTTAAGGATCGTCGTTAGTGATATTTGATGATACTGTTGATTTATTTTTTATCTCTATGGTATTTCTAGATCTTTGCAGAACTCCCCAGCTTTATCTTCATCTCAGCGAGGTAAGTGTGTTAGTCGTTTGTACAGTGACAGAAGGGAATGTCAGCTGTTTGTGGACAGTAATGCAGGGCAGAATTAGAGATAGAGCTCTGTTGTCTGATATTTATGCCCGCCCAGGGTATATCTGCAGGAAGTCTTATTTTGTAAGCCTCTGTCCATTACAGTGCGTTCACGCATGGGACTGGCAAACGTAAGACGGCAGCGGGCGCTGACTCAGACCCCGACCAGCAGCGTTGTCTGCCCCTCCACGCTGGAGCCAGGGTCCGTCATCAGCCCTGTGCACACCTCACACAGCATGCTAGGCCACTCCACTCCCGTGAACTACACAGCCCTGCAGAGCAGACCCGCCTCCTCCAGCAGCACACACTTTCAGATCCAAGAGGGCGGCGCCCGTGTAGTGAACATGTTCAGTAAGTATCATAAACACAATGTCTCTCATATGATTCATATGATGCTTTTTTGAATTTCTTTTTTTGTATTTGTGGTGCTTTGAGAGTGTTTAGTTATGTTTCCTTCTGTGTGTTTTTTTTTTTTTTTTGGTTGATGCAGATTGCATTGGTTGAAAAAAGGGTGTGTTTCTTTAAATTATATTCAGGGGGAATGTAGGAGGAATTACACGATCATTTTTATTTTACATCCTCTAGCACTAGTAGCAATTTTCTTACAATCGTGGCCCTGCGCTGCCGCTTAAATGCAGAGGAAATGATAGGCAAACCACATCATGGCAGCGCTATTTGCATCAGTTTTGGTTTCCTAGGCTTGTCTCTGAAGTTATGCTACAACATGCACTGAATGAACAGCACAGTGTACACTACTGAATCTCATGATTTGCTTAAATTTTACATCCGGACATGGCTCTGACTAAGAGTGAGCAGACATAAATGTAGCGTAGTGTTTTTTTTTTTTTAATCTTATCGAGTCTTTGACCCATAGGCCGTCATTGACCAGACTAAAAAAGCAGCTTTTGGACTATTTGTAAAATAATGTGTGCGTTCCAGGAGACTCACCAGTGCAGATGCTAGTTTCAGAGCATCGACTTATCCCAGGCCCAATGTCTCCAGGACGGCGGAAATGGTAAGTTTGAATATTTTTAGTGATAGATAAAAGGGAATAATGAAAAAACAGTGCAATGGTTTGACTGATATGTGACCTTTAAGTCCAAAACAGATAATTGGGGGAGAACATTTACAATACACTTTAGTAATTATTGCAGGTAAACAGTGTATTATTGCTTATCTTAGTAGTGCATTATTGGTGGTACAAAGCCAGATACCAGTACACTTGAAAGACCATAGATGTCTGGTATGTATGCATCTATGTGTCATCTGGGCCCAACTCTATAATCCATGCTCTGTTTTGAAGGGATAGTCCCAGGAGGAGAGGCGGTGGTCTGACTGGGCCCAGCAGCACTGGGAGATCCACCATGACTGTGAGTGGCCTTGCTGCAGAGCCTCCGGGCCCTGAAGAGGTCGTCAATGAGAACTTCCCTGTGAGTGACTCACCAATCAGATGGTTTACTTGTGGTAATGTAGTCGCTGTTGATTTTGCGCTGTTGATGTGGAGATGTGTGAGGAACTGAACACCACGATAAACAGGTGTGGCCTGTGGGCTGTCACCTTAAAACGTCATTTAAAGCACTCACGTTAACATTTTGTGTTAAGAATTGTAGAGACAGTGTCATGCTGAGGACACAGAACAACACTGCTTGAGCGCTCATTAAGAATGAGTGTAGGGGAAGCACTACCATCAAATAAACATAAAATTAATATTTTTTTCCAACAAAAGTAGTCTGATGTGGCTCTCAACCCTGATCGAAGGTAATTTCTAGAGTCAGCTTATCTGGATTGATTCAGACCCTCTGCCTATGTATTTTACGGGTTATTAGTCTAAGATGAAAAGGGTGCAAATAAACTGTTATAAGTCATCATCGAAAAGTAACAGGCGTTCTCTTAAGGCGTAATTTGTGTGTCCTAAATGTTTTTGATTTAACAACCTACATTCTTGTCCACAGCAACTGGTGATACAAAATGCACGTGAAAAAATATTGGGTGACCGGTCGTTGCAAGAGAAGCTCGCTGAAAACATCAACAAAATCCTTGCAAGGTAAGTGAAGACGCTGCTGTTGTGTTTAGTTGGAATTCCTTATTGCTTCATTTTTTCTGTATTAGGGTTAGGGTTTTTTTTTGTAGTTTGTCATTTGCATGCAACGTCGTGGCATGACTACAAGCGTGTTTTAGCATGGTGATAACAAGATGTTCTTTTGTTCTTCTTTTGTTCTTTTTTATATGCACTTTTAGTGATCCAACCCCCCAGACATCAAAAGCGTCATGCGGTACTGTGGAACCAGACCAGTCCATTGATGAAATCCTGGGCTTACAGGTGATTCTTTCCATGCCATGTTACTACTTACAGATTATCCATAAAAAACATATTGCCTTATATCTCATGTGGAAAGTGTATGCAGGGAAATACAGTTGAATACAGTTGTTTGTGTAAAATCCTGTTTAACACCTGGTCACTGTCACTCTCACAAATCTTGATTGAATGACAGCTTGTGTAACATTATTTCCTCACTAATCATCCTGTGAAGGGTGAAATCCATATGAGCGATGATGCCATCCACGACATATTGGAACAAACAGAATCAGACCCGGCCTTCCAGGCTCTCTTTGACCTGTTTGATTACAGTAAGTATTATTTGCCTTGCCTTAATTGTGCATAGTATTTCTCCGTTATGAGGGCATGCTTCAAAGCCCTTTCTTGATATTGTTTTCTGATGTGTTTGAAGATAAAACAAGAATCAATGAGGCAGAACCAGGAGATGGAGACATTAGCAGTAGCCCAGAAGAAAGTGATACTGCTGGGCCTTCATCTATTGACAGAGCTCCTCAGAGTGAAGACACAGGTACTCCTCCATGTTTAAGCAGTTGTTCTAAATAGACAAGAGAAATTGTCACCACTGGTTTGCAACACATTGTGCTTACATAGCTGAGCTTTCGGCCTGTGTTTGCATGAAGTTTTGTTTTTCTATATATTACACTTTTCTCATATTGCGCTTGCTGGGATGACTTTAAGGTTTGCAAATAAAAACCAAGCAATTAACCACCAACTAAACATCTTTGTCATCCTTGATTATTGTTGGGTTTTTTTTTGTAATACACCATTTTTCATCACTTATTGAGTACTCATGGTTCTATAGCGCTCTGAAGATGCAGCTGTTGTACATACTTGGGCACTCGCACTTTGATGTGTGACTGTGACAGAAAAATTAATCAATAAATCTGTCATCCATGTCATTTTATAGGCATTATACAAAGAGATGCTGCAAGTGTTCCAGATACAACACCATCAGCAGGGAAGGTACGGACAGGACAAGAGCTGAAGTCCAGGAAAACCAGGAAGTCTGCTGCCCTGAGCCTCTCAAAGAAAACGGTTCTTGGCGGAAGTTCCAGGATTGAGAACAGCACGGCCAAATTGTTACTGGGTCATGAACAGCAACAGGATGTCTCCTCATCGGCAGCAGTGGACTCTAACAGAGTAGAAAAAGACTCTCTCTTCAGTGACAATAACACTGTGGAGGTTATGGATGTGGATGGACCTTTGAATACTCCACCTCCTCCCTCTGACAGCACGACCACCTCTGCTGCCCCCACTGAATCAACCACAATACACTCAACAAGCAACCCTGCTGCAACCGAACCCACTTTGGAATGTAATGTGGACAAAACACAGCAAGCTACACAAGCACAAGAGGCTGAGGGAAAGACAGATCCCCAAGCTGAGAATAAGGAGCAGTCAGCTACAGCTCCTAGTTGTGAGCCTCGGTTTACCTCCCCTGTACCAGATGAATTAAACAAAACCCCAACACCGACTTCTACCCTGCCTCAAGTGACAGGGTCAGTTCCAAGCAGCGCTGGAGATGCTCATCCAGTGTCTGCTCCCTCTGTTTCACCTCTCAAAACTGTCTCAACTTCTTCATCTGTATCTGCACCAGTAAGCACAACGTGTAGCAGCCAAAATAAGGGTGCAGCTGATCCCAGTAATGTAGTTTCTTTAAAGATCATCATCAGTGATAATCAGGATGAGGCTCCTCCAAGCAATTCAGCCTCAAATTCGGAAGCATCCACCGTCTCTGGAGAGAAAATACCCACCATTTTCCTCTCCTCTCCAGCCAAGCCTCCTGAAGGTCCTGGCACAACACACACCAACCTGGATGAGACGGCACAGGCGGTTAACAGCTTGCAAAGCTCTGAGGTCCTTCAGCCTCCAACAACAGAGACAAATCCTCTCATTGAGAAGGCTGGCATGGTGGTCACATCTCCATTAGCAGGCACATCAGAGGCCCAGCCCAGCTACATAATCCAGCTACCCTTGGACACCGCTAACTCTGCCCTCCCTGGGGCCACTGCCAGTTACTTCTTAGTGACAAATCCCCCAACTACAGACCCACAGACCAGGCAGGTGCTGGTGCCTGCCGCTGGTATCCCAAAGGGACAACCTTTGCCCACCAGCCAGTATCCTCCAGTCACACCACCCCGCTCTCAAGGCTACCCCACTGGTAAGATACAGCGTTTTAGCTGGAGCACACAAATACACACAAAGGGGCTTTGATAAACAACTGTTGGTAATGTTGATATGATGACCAAGCAGGTAGAGGCAAATAATACAGCAGCTAGAACAGTCTAAAAATTTCCGAAAATTGCGTCCCTTTACTGTAATCCAGCCTTTAAACCAGAGAAGACAACACTGAATGACATATCACAATATTAAAATAGCCACAATCCCAAGGGATTTAGCCTAAGAGAAAGAGAAAATTTCTCATTCAGTGATTAATAGAGTGCTATCGAAAAAAACAAAAGTTTTTTATGTTGTTATGTTCTTTCAGGTTCAGCACTCATCTTACAGTCACCTGTTCCATCCATGATGCTTCCTGTATCTGTTATGGGACAGAATACACTGGGAAAGATCCAGATGGTGTCCAATCAGGTAAAATTAATGTTTATATTTGAAAAACTCAAATTATTTAAAAAGACGATTACTTGTCTCCCAGCTTATCATTTTGCAGAGCATTAACACATTATGAATATTACATTTCAGCTTGTTGCCATTCCAAGCCCAGCACCAGTACAGCAGTCAGAAACTCTGAACTCTCCCACCGTGGCCCTTAAGCAGCCTGCAATCCCAGGTTAGTTAAAGAATAATTATGGTTTTTTCCAACCTGGACCGACTTTTTTTTTTTTTTTTTTTTTTTCGCTGTTTTTTGCCATCATGTCAGTTGTTTTTGAAATTTCATCAGCCACTTCACTGCAGAGCTTTGCATATTCAGTTGCAAGAAGTGGATCTCTCCAACACACACTTAAAGGGCCAAAGTAGTCACAGGCAGTCAAATCTAAAAACCAACACTATAACACAAACTTAAGATATCTGTGAATGAGATTTTGATGCTCTGGTTGAAAAACATTGTTTTTATTCTTAGGAAGACAAAATCATTTTTATTTTTGCATTTAAACAAAACAATATTACAGAAGACATTTCTTCCTTTTCCTATGTTTGGTTGGTTATATTAGTGTGAATGAAAATTATTATTTTGAGCTTTAATACTTAGGACTGCTGACATTGGTTCCCATTATGGTTACCATTTACCACTTGTGTTAACAGACAATGCAATAACTTCTGCTCGCAAATTACCACAAGTGGCTGAAGTGAATATTTTTCTCTATTTGCAATTTACATTTAAAATCCCATATAACTTAGGATGAACTTTAAATGGCTCATAAAGTTACTGTGGCACAGGCTCCAGCTGCAGAGACGCTTAACAGTAGTGTTAATGTTGGCAGTGGCTCGGGTTAAAAGCTGAATAAAGCTGAAACCCTTTCCAGCAGACCTCTGTTTATTAACAGGAGCAGTGTTTCCTCTGTGGCTGATTTGTAGCTCTGGTGACAGTAGTTAATTTTCTATCGCTGTCAGTCATAGCTTTGGTTGTAGTGCAGATTGTGGCACTAACACTCGGTATATTTGGGCACTTGATTGTGTTTAGAGAGCTGCGTCTCAGCAGTCGGCCTGTGCTTGTTTGTGCTTGTTGAGGCAACTTGTGATACATCATTATATTTTGTTAATTTTCAAAGTAACTTACCTGTGGCGGTAATGTTCTGACTGTGGTGTTGCACCTTGGCTGAGTGAATGCAGAGGAAATACTAAGTAGAAGAGGTTGTGGAACATACTGCACTAACAGGAGACGTGGTGTGCTCAACTTTCAGCACACTCCAAAAAGCAAAAAATTACTAATAAAGCCATCTGCACTTGTAAATGAGTAACACTTTTTCATCTACCCAGCAGCAAAGAAAACAGATTCACTGTGGGGGTGACCCCTGTTAATTAGCAGCCAGGGACCTGCTGGTGATCTAAAGTTAGCTGATACAAATACACTATCGGAAGACAAATAGTCGTATGAAAAAATAAGTAATGAGAGAAACTATATAACATTTTGTTGCTGCAACAACCAGGTAAAGGAGCAATTTACTGACACAGTAGCAATATGAAAATGCTTCTGTATACATATGTAGACTCATCAAATTACAATTACATATGCATCACTATTACATCTATAAAAATCATGACAAATTCAATTCCTCATTTAAGCCCTTAGGATACTTAGGATAACATAGGATAATTGCAGTACTGAACATGATGCACTCCCAGTGTTGTAAGTGAAATATTTGCCATGAGCCAAAGTAAATTGGGCAGAGATGGTAATTACATAGCAAATGGACTGTCTTTTATTTATTTATTTTTTAATTTAAAATGCCATAGTGATTTATAACCCCCTGATCCATTTCCATTGACTACAACACAAAAACACACTGAGGAAACATAACATTTTAGAGATATTTTGTATGTTGATGAAACCTCATTTTGAATAATTTCTCAGATGTTGGAGCTATACTGACTTGCTAGTGCAAGTGATATTTTTTCTGCATCAGTGTTCTTTTATCAATTTTTTCCACTTAATGCAGATGATTAGAGGTGAGCAGTGATGTGGTAAAACTGAGGCATCATCTCTTTTTATCAGTAGCGAAAATGTCTATCCACCTACCCATAGTACACCATCAGTGAGTTTTATGAATTACTTCTTATAATCAATCCCACAGTATACAGAAGGTGGTAGTTCATGTGAAAATTGGATATGACACATCACATTGCCACATGGGTGTCATTCTGTTCAAAGGATGTGTTTATAACTTTTTGGGTTCAGCAGTTGCCTTTTACTTTTACCTTTTGTGTGTATTGGAGCCCTGTGCATCTATGAGCTAGATTCCACAGCAAAGAAAAATTTGACCATAATCAAATGGCAAAATAGTACCGACTAGAAAAATAAGCCCCAGGTTGGAAAATAACCACAATAACCTGTTAATTTGATTTAATTACAGTGTATCCCAAGCTGCCATCCTGAATATTTGTATTTAATTGCCTTGTTTTCTTGAATTCCAGTCACGACAGGAGCTCCTGAACAAAATTTGGTTAGTAAGGTGGTCCAATCTGTGCCAGCTGAAAACCCAGGCCAGCAGAAGGTACCAGCAGGCACAAGTCCCAATCACAGAAGGATTCTCTGTTTTGATTCTTCCAGAGAAGCAACACCATCACATAGCAGTAAAACATCTACAGCCACCACACCTCCAGCAGCAAACAAACCCGTGCCACTTTCTGTCCAGCTGATTGACAAAGATAAAATCCAACGTGTTCGTCGAACAAAGCCTGCTATCCTGGGTGGCAACAAGCCCAAAAGGAGGATAGAGACTGTGAGGTGCTCTGATAGTACTCAGACTGGATTAGTTTTAGTGAAAGAGAAAACCATGGCTCCGCAACAACACCAGAAAGAATTAAGAAGAACCCCTCGCAAACAGGATCATAAAATCCATGACCAAAAACCTCAAAGTGCAAGTCCCAGTACGGCTGACACGTCACAGACTGAGTCTCCAAAGAGTTCAGAATCGGGAGACAGATCAAAATCTCTTGAAAGGAAACACAAAAATGATCATGAGGCAAAATCTAAGGACAGCCACAGTTCCAGGTCATTGTCCGCTGATTATACGTTGAAATCAGTGAGTAAAAAAGATAAAGAGGACGGGAGCAGGAAGGAACCCGCCGACAAAGCTCCCGCCAAACCCCGTGAGGGACGGACAGAAAAAAGGACTCCCTCTCAGGAGTTGCCAAATGTGACGGCTAACAAGGAGAACGAAGTAGAGGGGGGCAGGCGGGAGCAGCAGCAGCAGTCAACTCTCTCCTCAGCACCAAGAGACTTCAGCCCACCAGCTGTCACCGTGCCAACCCCAAACCCCCAGACCAAGTCCACTAAAGCCCCGTCGAAGACCACCTCTCTGGCCAAGCAGGCAGCTGAGATGCTCCAGGACATCCAGGGGCTCAATTCTCCTTCCACCCCAAGCAAGAGACCCGGCATGGTCTATTCCCCCGGGTCTGGTCGTAACCCGGAGGAATCTGTTGACGGCCCCAGGACTCCAGCCCGACAGAGGCAGGCTAGAGATGGAGAGGGAACTCCCAAACATCTGATGCCTCCCAATACTCCAGACCTCCCCACCTGCAGCCCAGCCAGTGAAGCTGGCAGTGAAAATAGCATAAACATGGCTGCTCACACTCTCATGATCCTGTCACGTGCTGCCATTGCCAGGACAGGCACTCCACTGAAGGACAGCCTGCGCCAGGAGGGTGCAGAGGAAACATCTTCTGCAACATCGAAGATCTCCAAGAAGCGCAAGCAGTCTACTCCCACTGGCAGCCCACCATCAAAGAAGGAGTCGAAACGTTCTTCGAACGGCAAAAAGGACAAGGTGAGTAAATATACACCATTTGTTTGATACATTTAAAATGCCTGTTCCCTCTTTTTGTAGAAAAAGCACAGCCTGAGCTGTATACTTTTTTTCTCTCCAAGATGACTCACTGTGGTACAACACATAACAATCAGAAACACCCACAGCCCTGTGGATGTGCTGCCATGCTGACTCTTAAATCGGAAACTCCACATACAACTGCTACCAAAATTTTAACTTGACTTTTAATTCCAGTTGTTCTTGTAAACAATCAGTTGTCAGTCCTCCCTTTTTTTTATTTTGCTTATTTCGATAAGCGCTACAAAAACAGTTGTTGCAATCTTCCTTGCAGCCACTCCCTATCACAGTCCCTCCCTGTACGAT
The DNA here is from genome assembly GCA_900302555.1 of Myripristis jacobus. Taxonomy (NCBI): domain Eukaryota; kingdom Metazoa; phylum Chordata; class Actinopteri; order Holocentriformes; family Holocentridae; genus Myripristis; species Myripristis jacobus. Next base: position 11,075 of record OMLB01035253.1, on the reverse strand, counting down.
ATGTTTTCACAAAAGGAAGTACCAGAGGAAATACAGTACACGCTTGTTTACAAACCTCAGGCCTGTAAACAAACTGATTTTAAGTAATGAGGATAATGATAAAAAAAAAAATTGCTCATATGAACTTTTTTTTAATTGATTGTGTGCATTTTTCACACAATAACATGCAACAAAAAGCATTATAACTTCACATCAGAATGCGAAATACATTTGAGTGTTTTCTATTTCATTTTTATTTATTTATTTTGATAAGGTGCAGTTGTATTTTGTATTGCATTTCTGTGTTCCAGACATGTCATATTTCCAAACATCATGCATGGACTCTGTGTTGATAGCATGAATGAATGAGGAATTTTGCATTACATTTGTGCAGTTGTTTGCCATGTAATTCTGACTCATAATTTTAATCCCACAGAAGCAGAAGAAGATTTTAGATTGCTTCCCAGATGACTTGGATGTGGATAAGTTCCTCTCTTCACTTCACTACGATGAGTGAGTTTGATAACTGGTCAAACCACCGCAAAAGGACTGCTGGGTCACTACCTGCTTAGTCTGCGCTCCAGGAATAGACAAGCCATCTGCTAAACCAATGCCTTTGATTCCTATTAGTAACCTTGCCTGAGACCTTATAAGCTGTAACATCTCCTTAGGTCAGTGTGAGACTTTAATTGGCTACCACTTAGATGTTTAGCTTTCACTATCAGAAATTTTAATAAAATCTTAGCTACAGCAGTGGCACAACCACGGGTCATAGGTGTGTTTTTTTTTATGTTCTCTTGTGTTAGTTTTTTTGATTTAATACTGTCACAGCTGCAGAACTGACTTAGAGAACTTCCATGCAGCGGATGCAGATTGTACAGATTTTATCTCTGTGACTCAAAGTGTTTCCGTTCAGTATCTAATGCCAGTTTAATGATTTCAGTTAACAACATGATAGACAGTTTGGGACTTAAGACATTTTGGTAAAATGCCTCCACTTGTACTTTTAGTTGCACTGAATAAAAGTCATTGTCATCATGCTCAGAAAAAAGATGGATAATTGAAGTACTAAAAACACATATGTATATATTTTGTAATCTTTTTTTTTTCCTGAAGTGGTGGAATGGAACTCAAAATAATGCTCTAACATGATTACTCAGGCATTATTTGTTGTTTATTCAACACTGAATAAATAAGAAATCATAATAAAACAAAGAAACTGTTGTGTTTTTCTTCTGTGCACAAACTTGATCCCTGCTTTATAATATAAAATTTAGTAATGTACTACATGCTCTGAGTTTGTTCACTGCCCTAATGTCAGTATTTGTGGAATTTGTTATTTCCTTTCGTACAATGGTTTTATAGAAGATGGCATCTGAAAATTACAATATGATTCTTTGATTACAACAATAATACCGGAGACTGCAACAGTATAATGCAATATTGCAACAGTCAAATTGCCTTAGTGAATCTGGCAACCCCCCATTGGACCACAAATCACTTCCGGAATTAGCTGTCAATATGAGCTTCACAATAAATGTCGCTTTGTAGCTGCAAGTCAAGAAATGCCCTGTGGGTTAGGAGGAGATTTAAAGGTTAACTTTATGCTATTATTCAGTCATATCCATATTAATACCAATTTCACTGGGCTCCACCAACAACCATAAACTCCCCGTAATCCCTGTTATCCATAACCAACGAACAGCGACAGAACTTTTATTTTTTTAAACGAAAGTATACAACGTCTATTTCCGGGTGAAGAGGACAGGAAGGAGGTACGTATGTCATTTCATTTCAACCAAGCATCGGTCTATTTTTCTTGTATAACATGTGTTTTCCATGTACTTGTCACAGCTCGGCGGTGAGGCGACATTTTGTATCTCTTCCAAAAAAAAGTGTGACGAGCCGCTCCTGGTTTCCAAGCCTTTATTTCGCCTCACACACTGCCAACCCAGTTAGCTTAGCACGTTAGCACGTTGGCTAAGCTAGCCGGTTAGCATGTGGAGGATGATGATGCTGCACACGCATTTGGCATCATCTCTTATTACAGATTTATGACCTTCACCGTAAAAGTTATTTCAGGTTGCTGCCTGGGCACCGCGGGCTAATCGCTAATGTTTCCGACCAAGCTTCATGCCTCTTGGTGCGCCTTGTTCCTCCCAAACCGCCACACTTCACACTGTGTGCTAGCCTGTGTGTGTGTGTGTGTGTTGACGGATTGCTCGCATTGACAGTCTGACATTGTATTGCCCAAGAGCAGCGGATAAGG
>OMLB01035251.1:21936-51653 GCA_900302555.1 Myripristis jacobus | reverse complement strand
CTCCCCCTGCTACACTCGATGGGGGGGCTGCCTCCCGCCCCGCATTTACCCCCACCGCCTCCCCTATTCTCTGCCGGTAGGATGAACTCCAACAACTAACGGACTCTGTAGCATCGAAAGCACTTTGTTACTTTTGTTTTATTTTTGTGTTTGTTTTTGTTTTTTTTTTCCTTTAAGCTTAAAAAATTTTAAGAAGACTCCTGTAAAGGGAAAGTGATGCACCTCAGTGACATTTGCACGGAGGGAACAACTGCCATGTGAAACCGTGGCTGCTGCAGTGTGCTGGCCATCGGTTTCCACTGTTTAGTCTTGTGAGAGTGAAGGCTAAATGGAGGCTTCTTGTGGCATACAAACACACACACCTACCACAATAAGAAATAGTTATTTTTTACTCTGTTCAACAATAGATAACCTCAGAGTCCACTAGGACGTGTCATTGCCATGCTTCTCCTCATGAATTTCACAAGTCTCTTCTGGTTTCATTTTGGGATTTTTCCGATGCCACACACACACACACATCTACAGAGCCTTGCTCCATGCACAATGCATTGATTGTAGCATCTCTTACTGAATGGGAGCTAATGAACGTTTCCTCGAAATCTGCAGTCATACAGGGGTCATCAGTCAAACGAGAGCTGCTTTTGAGAACCACGTTATGAAGAGAAACATGATTTATTTTTGATCATTCTCTGCCAAGATGTAGCGAGTGGTTCTGACCTGACGCAGCAATAACCAAATGCTGATTTGTCTTTGAACATATACCTGTATATGGCATTGCCAGTAACCAAATCCTGTTAGCTCACCTGCTATAGTTAGGTAACGTTATACAGCATTTATAATCAATCCTGCACCTTATCTTTAACCCTAGTGATATTTAAAATGTACTCTTTATTGTCTTCATTTTTAAAAAAAAAAAAAATCGTGACAGTGTGTAATTCGTGGCACGTTATGTCGTTCGTAAGGATGTAAGAGAGGTTGTGACATGTAAGAGTCGACTGTGCAATTGCAGTGTGGTGTTTGTGATGGTATGCGTGTGTGAGAAGGGAAGCGGAGGAGGAGGAGAGTGAAGGTGCTGTGGGAGGGAGGAATCCTCAGATCTACGCTCAGCCCACCACCGCTTGAGGTTCCCCGAGTCAGGAGGAGAAATTATTTGTTGACTCTCATCTGTTGCTTACATTAAGCAATCATAGCAGGCTAGCCTCTCCTGTAGATCTGGCTTTGAGATGGTATGGCACTTTTCTGTGACTTGTTAGTAAAAACCTAATATACTCATACCTATATTTGTAGGTTTAAATCTTTGAAATTGTGGGATACTTGTCGATCTTGCGTAGTGTTACATAAATACAGCTTCTCTCCCGACTAAACCATTGAACCTGATCTGTGTAATTAGTTTGCAGAATACCAAGAGCATAGGGATAGGATTATTCACTTCAACCTGCCTTTGTAGCTGAATTAATTGTGTGCATTTCATCATAATGTGACCCATAATGTTAAACGATAAGCACTGCTTTATATGTCTGTGTCTAATTCTCTCGAAGAGCACTGGACAGCGATTATTATTGGCACACCAGAGCTCATCGCTGATGGAGCTCATCACTAATACTTGGCTGTTAACTAGTGGATTTTTTTCTTTTTTTTAATGACTGTGATCTAACCAAGCTAAACAAAAAAGTTAGGGACATCCTCTATGTAATATGCCCTTCGAAAAATGTGTGGCTCTACATGCACTTTTGACAAATGTTTGTCACATTGACATTTAAATCTACTTTGAGGGGTGGAAGTGATGGAATCGTGATTATATCCTTGTCTGAAAACTCTTCTTGAATCAGATCAATCAGTTTTCTTATCCAAAAAGAGGCTCTGTGCACTAATAGATGCACTCCCGCTCACTTTATCTATAGGTAACCTAATTATAGTGTAGCATTAACTTGTAAATATCGTAAGATGTGTTCCTCGTTATTAATTCCCCATGTTTACATTTGGAGAGTCAATTGAATGTGCCCCCACATGTGTCTTGGCTGGTACTACAGAAAGTTTGAAGTTGTAGATAAGCTTTTGTAAATGTAATAAGCTGTTTCATGTTTTTTTTTGTTTTGTTTATTTAAAAGAGACTTTTAAGCACCTTAGTGTAGCCTTTGTCTTAGCTCACCCTGTTTATAATAGCTGCCATGATGAAATGGCAATGGCCACGTAATTGATCAGTTGTCATTTGATAATGGTACCTTTTAAATGCTTCTTTTTTTCTCGACGTGTCAAACATGTTTTATTCTTTGATTTGCTGCTTTTGTACGGGGTCCAGTTTGAGACTGTCCCTTAAAATGAGAGTCTGGAGCTGTTGAAGTGTTTGACGTTCGATCGAATACGCTGTGGCTGTGCTAAATCTAATCGAGCCTTAACAATGAGCTCTGTGGCCAGTCACTGCTGCCAGAAGTGAGGAAAGCCCCTGCCACTAATACACTTCGATAAATCAGATATGTGGAGAGGTTTGGGGAGGTAACTGCCAACATTTTATGCCTATCTAGGGCTTAATCTTGTCAGTGGTATATGTGGGCTTGTGAATGTTGACACAGCAAGGACTAAAGGCAAAATGTCAATGTCACACAACTGTAAGGACCGTTGCCCTCTTGTGGCAATCTAACAAACTGCACTCTGTTGGAAATCACACACAATAGCAAGAGAGAAGAGAAAATGCCTGCTCAGTCTTCCCCTAATATGAAGGTCTGATAAAACTCTTTAGAGCACTTTATCATTCGTAGTGTGTCTCTGGTCGTTGTAGAAGAAGCCCACAGTACTTTGGGAATCAAAAGGAAAGGCTGAAATAATGCGTTCATCAAGTGTTGCCCTACTTGACTGTTTTGAGAGGCACTAACCCGAGAGACAATATTGAGATATTGTGATTATAGTTGAATCCAGTGTGACAATTAATTGTATTTGCCTTATTCTTAAGAGACGGAGAGGATATGCCATGGAAATGAATGTTTTTAATATGGATCGTGGTGGTAGACGATGGTAAGGGAGGAGGAATAGTAGTTAATACTACTGATATATGCACTTTGAATTTGATTGCCACACTAATCTGTAATGGGGACGTGTACACAGATACAAGGTGAAGAGTACACAGCAGAGACCTGTACTGGCAAAAATGGTCGTTTCCACAAGTTCCAGCATTTTCGGAAAACTGTGCAGCCTAAATCCAAAGGCATACCATTTTTGTATTTAAATGTAACTTGTCTGTTTTGATACTCATCAAAATTTCAGGTCATGATTAACAAAAAAAAAAAAATGTGTTAAACATAATCGATTTCTCTGGATTATTTGGATAAAGTTGGGCAGAAACTGTGGGGCATGTCTGTGGCGGACCCGGGCCTGACCTGTGCTTTGCTCCCTAGAATAACTTTGTGGACCATTTTGCTGTGCTGTGGCAAACTGCACACTGAGGAAAATTCAGCTGTCAGGAATCTATATATGTCACCTTGCAGCTAAACTGGTGTTATTGTACAGTATGCCTGCCTTGCACTGTGCCCCTCTGTAACAAGTATAGGTGACCCCTCCCTGAGAAAACATAAAGCTCCGGCTTTCTGATTGGTTCATGTTTAATTTGCTACCATAATCAATATCCCAAGAGAAATGAGAATGAGGTATTTCCAGATTGGTCCGAATGGAAGTGCTGAGTATGTGATTGTGGTATTTTTACTATCTAAAAATAGAAAGGAAAAGTGTCCAAGCAGTCGCCCAATTGATTAATGCAAATGATATTCATTATTGTGAGCACTTTATAGTAGGGTTTGACCGATTATGGAGTTTTTGAATTAACTTCTCTTGATTTGAAACTGCCAATAGTCATTAATCTGGGCTGATAGTCATTATATTAAACTTTGACCATTTCAATGCCAAAAAATTTTTAAGAGAATCACAAGAATTGAGTGTCTTCCATAATGTTATTTCTGGCAAGGTGTTGAAGCTTCACACAGCATTTAAGTCACAGGACAATAAAACTCTCATCTGAAACCCAGGAAATAATAACTGCGGTGTTCATGCATACTTGTGTGGACTCTGATCAAGGTGCCACATTACAATCTGTTCAGGTTAAGAGTGTCAAATTAACCAGTGTAGTATTAATCAGTCATATAACACATTTGCAAACGATGCATGACATCCATTATATTCAAGGTGGACAACTAACTGTTACCTGTTTTTTTAATTAGGAGGCAGTATTGTTCTGCTGCATTGGCAGTATACCATTATATTGCTCTTACCCTTTATGCACTCATCACGTACGTGGCACCGCACTCAAATGAAGTGTAGAGAACGGTCAGGCTACAAAAGACTCAATCCACCCTAAAGCAGAGTTTGTAGGTTAATCCTTTGTTTTGGATTATTTAGTGAACAAGTCTTTTCTAAATCAGCAAAGACGATAAGTCTCATCTGTGACAACATCAAGTGAGAATTTATTGAGCTTTGCATCGAAAATGTATCAGAGTCTGATTTGTGGAGACTAACAGTACCCAAATCCAGAAAAAATGCATCATTTTTTGTTTCAGTGTGGATGTTAAATGTTAATGTTATACTGTTAAATGGCAGTAAAACTGAGCTTCTGTTAATTGAGAAGGGACATTTTGCACAGTGTGTCCTATCCTCTAGGCAGGTAGGCTTTATGTTGTCTTGTAAGTAGCCAAATTCTCCTTTACTAAGGCTTGCAGCCAAAGGCTTGTATTAGATTACACAAAGGTGGACCTGCCCTTGTCCTTAAATGAGGGTATGTCGGTGATTAAGTGGTTGCTTAGCTACCATAGAGATTGTGCATTCTGCATTGCACCTAAAGCAAATGTTTGTCACATAATGAAACACTGAGAATGGAAGTCAGTTCGAAGCAGAGCTCTAATGTGACTGCCAAGTCGGGTCCCTTTGGGGACTTGTTGTTCTTTGGTTCAGCTGCTAGAGCAGAAGTGGTATATCCAATAGGATTTGATTCTGTGGCCTTCTTCAGCTTGAACAAAAAAAGTGTTGGGAATTTCAACCTTGCTATCTTATTTTAGTAGTACTTACTAATGTTCCACGAGGATGGCTGAGAGAAAATATGTATGTAAAGGAATGTGTTGCTCTTTGAGGACAAAGAACTGTTGTTTTCTGTTCGTTTTGTTTTCAGTCTGGAGGAACAATTTTGTTTTAACCTGCCCTTATTTTAGGTGCAAACTAGAATATGAAATTGGATACAGTTGTTGGTTATTTTGCATGTGAAAGTTTGGTTAGCTGTTCCATCATGTCGGATGGTGACTTCTCCCCTTTTTGGGTAAAGACATATGTGGTAACCATAGACACCAATGCCATAGTCGGCTCAAAGATGTATTACAATTATCCATATACCCTCTACATTTCACATACTTACTCATATTGCAGCTGTGTTAAAGAAATCATAATGTGTACTGTTATTTGACGATTCTCTACTTTATAATGTAAACACAATGTCTTAGTTAACTCTGGTGTACAAAGACCATGTGTAGGCAGTAGTTGTCAGCTATATAAAAAATACTAAAACAATACAAGGACAATAGTGTCTAGAGGTGCTAATAACATTAGACTGTATTTTCTGTCTTTTATTGTATTATTGACTAGTGTTTACTGTCTGTAACACAGCAGAGCGTAATGAAATCATTTCAATATTAAACAGTATAGATATATTATTGCAAATATCAACGTGTGCTGTGCTGCTTTGTGTGTGTGTGTGTGTGTGTGTGCCTGATGAAAACGAATCAAATGTTATCTCTGTCCTTTTTTACCCTATCAAGTTACCTAACACTGTGCTCTAAGGTCAGCTACATAATGACTTTGCTGCCATCCACTGGGAAATGGAAGTTCATGCTTACATTTGCACAGTGGTGTCATGTTGGTGAGTTTCCAACCATCACCCTGGCGCTGTCTTAATTTTAACACAAAGAGACAGAGGACACAGCACTAAATGTTATTTCACACAGTGCAAAAAAAGGTTAATCAGACTACAAATGGGTTGCATTTCACAGTTTCAGTCAATTAAAAGCTTCCAAACACTTAGATATAAAAATGTGATCACTCAAGACAGAAAACAATTCATTTAAAATCAGCGCCACGTTTACACAATCAACTATACGTTTGTGTACAATAAAACCAACTGGTATCTGTTTCAGTTGAGAAAACAAAAAATCTCAAACACACTAAGCAGAAGGCCATATGATTTTTTTTTTATCCATTTGGTGCGGGCCAACAGGGCAAAAAAAAAATCTTGCAAAAACCTTGTCAACACAGCCATTCACCACCTCTTAACACAAAGTAAAAACACACATTTAAGGAACATCACTTAAGTCAGTGCTGTGTCTGATGCAGTATTTGCATTTCTTTATGTTGAGCGGATCACATGGTATGCACATACCTACATATATTTCAGAGCATGTTAAAATGGTATTTTATATTAATGAGCAAGTGATGTACTTGGTGACTACAGCCGTATTTCATATGGGAGGCTGATAAGGCAGGCTATGTAAAGAAATGAAAATACTAGGGAACATTATTGACTCAAGTGCTAGAAGACACAGTGACTTAACACCTATTTTTATACCAGGTTGGGGAAATAAATGTCTCTGTTGACAAATAGTTTGCAAGACAGTTTTTGCCCCATCGATCTTCCATATGAAACAAGCCTGGTCATTCCTCCTCCTGTGGACTCCTGTTAACCAGCATAGGTGCCAAAAAGATGAAGGGGGATGTTACATCTTGGTGAGACGTAGGGTGTTGAGCCGTACCGCCAGAATAGTGGCCCCTGAAGCGTACTTGATCTCTCTTAAGACCCCATTCCATTTCCTCTCACTCTCATTATACCTGGGGAGGAAAACAGACTGTTGTCATTAAAGGCAAAACTGGGACACTGACTTGACCAGTCTGTCCTCAAATATTTGAAGGTAATTCATGGACACAAAGAATATTGCAACAGTTTTTAGCTCATTTTGCACAAAGACGGAAAGGATGAGGGAATTAATGAGTTAGGTGTGTGATTTTGACGGACCTCCAGATGTCGTTCATCTCTTTGGGAATGAACTCCTCGCTGTCCTCTGCAGGCATCATGGCAAAACCACCTACAGCATATAGTGAGTCACCCAAAGACACCAGGCCCAGAGAGCTACGCTCCTGGGGAAACTCCAAAAACTCTGACCACCTGGAACACACACACACACACAAACAGAGGTAAACTTAACTAAAATAAACTTAGAGGAGTAAAGCACATTGCTAAGGAATGGTTTATCACTGAAACCAAAACTGTAAGATGTTGACCAACTCACTTGTTGGTAGCGATGTCATACACCTCCACAGTGTTTGTCAGGCCATTCTCAGTGACGCCTGCAGCCACGTATATCTTGTCCTTGTGAACAGTGGCTCCAAACAGTGATCGTGCAGTCTTCATGGGAGCCAGCTCCTTCCATTCAAAACATCTGGCGTCATACGCACACATGCTCGTCAAACAGGTCCTTTGCAAAGGAAAGTCAAAGTAGTACAGTCATATGAACAATAAAAAAAAGTGCAACAGGAATAAAAGCCATATACATAATGACATAGAATAAAATAAGACTACAACAATTAGATTATACAATAAGACTCACTCTGTACAGAGGGCAATTCTATAAAAATGAGTTTTCAAATGAGATTTAAAAAAACTGAGTAACTCAGCAGACCTAATACTGGGTGAGTGGGCGGCTGTCCCAGAGCCTGGGGGCCATCGGGGCAACAGATTGGTCACCTCTAGATTTTAAACTAGAGTCTGGAACAGCCAGCAGACCATGACTGACAGATCTGAGAGGCCTGCAAGGGTAATAGGGAGGCAAAGGCCCAGCAGTATAAACTGGCGCCAGCCCATGTAAGGCCTTTTAAGTGATAAGTAAAAATTTAAAATTGATTCAAAAGTCACAGGCAAACAGTGCAATGAGGTCAGTATAGGAGTAATGTGTTTAGTCCTGGTGAGTCGTCTTGCAGCAGAGGTTTTGTACCGATTGACGCTGGGCTACAGATCGGCATAATAGCTCCTCTAAGGTTTGCCATGCCTCAGTGGTTTCTTTACATTACTTATATAAAATGAAAATGAGGGCAAAATTCTGCACTGGACAGATAGCTTTTTTCAGATCAGTGTGTCGCTAGATGGGAGAATGAAGGCTAAAACTTTCACAGTAGCCAAGGATGGTTGTTAATGTTTTGCACACCCCGCATACTCACTTGTTGTCTTCCTTTCCTCCAATCACGTAAATAACATCATTGTGGGACACAGTTGCATGCCCGTAGACTGCATAGGGAATTGGGTCTGACTCACCCCATTTGAAAGATCTGTGAATGAGAAATACAGGCCGGGCCCATGTGAACAGATGATATAAAATCTGTCTCTATTAAAGCAGAGTGCATTTTCTTTATTAGAAATATACTTATACTGTGTATTGCAGCGTGCTCTCTGCATTATGGTGGTGGAAACCAGTGGGACTGATTATTGCTTTTCTTCAAATCTCTTAAATTTGAGAGTGTCGGTTGCTTTCAAATGAGGGTGAAAATAATTTTTAAAAAAGTAATTCTGCCTGCATTATATGTAAGCCATAAGCACTCAGTCACTCAGGATCAAAGATATGTGAGAATATGTGAATTAAATTGGATCCCTGCACTCACAATTCAATCCTGGGCAGTGTAGCTCATCAAATTATTCCAGTAAATTGAACATCCAATTACCTAACACTGTAATCATGAACTCGAACCCATACTCACTGTCTGTCATAGACCAGAACAGAATCCAGTGTGCGGTCCTGGTCCTTCAGCTCCTTCCCTCCCAACACAAAGATGGAGTTCTCAGCCTCAGCCAGCCCAAAAAGGAAGCGGGGGGACGGGATGGGAGGCATCCCAAGCCAATCAGCACTGACCGGGTCATACTGAGAGGTCACAGGAGTCAAACATTTGTGAATGGGCGGTGTCTATGTGCAGTGAACACACTGTAGTGTATGTATACAGGCGCAGACGCATGCACACAGATGTATGTACAAACACAACATGTACTCAGTTGGGTAAATGCAAATATCTCTAGCATCAAAATTAGGAGCATGAGCAGGTGCCAAAGTGTCCACAAATAGACGTGCCAAACTGAGATGATCCCTGCAGTCTTTGTAAATTTTATTTGGACCATGTAGCCTTACCTGTCATCTTCGATCAGTAATGTATTGAGACCTTCACCTACCTGTAGGAAGTAAGCGCTCAGTGGGTCTTCCTTGTTCTGTTCGTCAAAGAATAATCCTCCTGCCACAAAGATCTGATTCTCCTTGGTCACCAGGCTGGCATGGTTCTTGGGGATCTGTGTGGAGAGTGATGCTAAAAAGCAGTCATTTCCTGCAGGGTCATAGGCCACTGCACCCGTGTCATTCACCATGAGCATCAAGTCCCTGAGGAACATGCCAAATCGCAGGTTATCATTCAGGATGCCTGGAAGAAGAGCTTCCTCCTCCTCCTCTTCCTCATTCTCACCATCTTTCTGTGCTCCACCATCCTCTGTTGTCTTTTTCTCCTTCTTACTTTTGTTTTTTTTGACTTCTGGTAGTTTTCCAGCACGAGCATCCCTAACCTGCTGCAGTTTCTGCTGTATCTCAGGATCGGAGGAGATCAGTTTGTGTTTCTCCACTGTCTCCAACAGATAGTCCTCGGTCACCAGACACAGACGAACACAATCCAGAAGACCTGGAAGCTCTTTTTTTCTATTCTCTGTGTCATGGGACACCCACTTCATCAAAGCCTCAAACACTATCTCTTCTGTCTCTACATTCAGTGTGTCAGATGTTAAGATGGCTGCCAGCTCACTGGGGCCCAGCTGGAGGAAGTCTTCATCTCTGGCAATGAGATGAAAGCGCTCACAGGCGTAGTTCCGGGCAGAGACAGCCAACCGGGGGCAGTCCAACATCAGGCCCAACCTGAAGATAGCCAGGCAGTTGCTAAGGCTCAGTCGCTTCTGGAGGAAAGAGACGCATACAGTGAAAATAGAGGGGATCTGGAACATGTTGGCTACAGCAAAGATGTCCTGAACATTCTGCTCAGTTACGTTGATGTTGGAGGTATACAGGTACTTCAGGACCAGGCCCATGACACCGGGCTCCACATCCTCCAAGACAATCTCTCTCTTTTTGCTCTCCTCCATATCAGACAGAAAGATGGATCTGAAGTAGGAGCTGCAGGCACACAGAACCAGCCGGTGGCAGGGGAACTCCTTGTCTTTGATCTTCAGTACACAGTCAACAAGCTTATCATTCTCCAGCAGGTCATACAGGCCATCCTGGAGCAGCGTCTGCTGGTATATCCTGGGCTCGTCCATTGGGTTTACAGGTACAGCCATTGTTCCCGGCAGGGGACGGACCGTAGTCACAAGGCAAGGTTGGAAGAGCCTTTCTGTGGTTGCAGATCAATCAAAAGCCGGTGCTTCTTGGCTCTTTGTGGGTCTTCTCTCTACTGTGGGGTTCAGACTCTGTGACTTTTTAGCCTGGAAAGAGGAGGCAGAGGAACAGTCAGTCTGCTAATAGCCGTCACCAGCTGAACCCCAGGACAGCCCACTTCCTCAGCTGTCCTGACCCTTCAGCTGCACTCCAACTGGTAGGTTATTTATAGGCTGAGCTAGCTTGGTGTAGAGCTATGGACTCCATTCTGGACCAAGCGAAATGCAATATCCACTCTTTATCCCCTCTCCCACCCCATGCCACCTCCACCCCACCTCCCAGAAGCCTCTATGCCTACCATCAGACAGCTGACATATTGCTTCATGGGAAATACATCCCTCCCTGAGTCATGACAAAGTCCACTGCTGAACCCTCTCATGAGCATCCCCTGGTGGTCTTTTGTGACTGACTCATCACACTAACATGGGAGCTTTCTCATTGTTTCCATTCATTGATGTTTTATATTTACATCATATTTACATTATAATATGGAATATGTTTCGTGGATAGTTCTTAAAAAATCAGGAAATATCAAGACATTTTAAATAATTCAAATACTGTAATACTGTTACAGATTGTCTAGTTTTCTTCTGACACATATTCAGCCAGCACTGGTACTGAATTAAGAGCATTTTCCAGACCTCAGTAAACACCTTTTGTCACACTATTCCAGTCCACATACTGTTTAGCACAGGCATGACCAGAGCTATTCCAGTGGACAGTGTTCAAAGTGTTTCCAGTGTGGATGCACTGCACAGGAATCAAGCTCCGAACTGCTTACGTAACTGTACAAAAATACCTCAATCCAAATAGCCTTTAAAGACAAGACTCATACTTTGACTCAGGCATATATTTATAGCATAAAAGCCCCCCTCTCTCATCATCTAATTCAAACAGTGCCATCACAGCGCAGGAGTTCAGAAAGGTTTTTCTCCTTTGTCCTTATTTATTAATGCCAGCGTGATAAGCATCTCACAAAAGAATGTTTTCTTCTCCCCTTAACCTGCATTATGACAGGAATGAATTCAAAGAGGTAAAAAAGGAACAATTCAAACAATTGTGGTGGCAATTTATTTTGCATTAACTGTACTCTGACAGTTGTTCGTTGATTTGAGTTTCAAAGTAATTAAGTTTATTTCTAACATCCCTTATGTGCTGTTACACAGTTTAAGAGTAACTTCTCATAAAATAGAACCAACCAACAAGGTACATAAAATCAACCAATAGTGCAATAGGCAACAGCTTATTGGTCGACAGTAAATTATGTATCACATCAAATTTAGATACATGTGATTCATTTCTTTCCATTTATATTCTGGCTTAAAATAATTGTGATTAGGCTTATGTACAGACAGTTTTTATTCATCAACAGAGACAGAGACCCCATTTAATTAAAAAAAAAAATTAACAGAGACAATAATACTGTAAGTCTGTGGACAGCGCTCACTATTTGGCTGTATACTCCCTTCATTCTAGCACTGTGATGTTAATAGGAAATACCTCCAATATAAATTATACTGAGAACAGCTAAAATTGCATTGCCTATTGCTATCCTCTCATCAGTGCAATTTGGCAGAGACTATAACCCAGAGAGACATGTTGAGACTCTGGCAGGTGTGAAAACATTGACGTCCGGTCCCTACTCTGCTTTTTCCTTTCCGGGCTCTACGACTGGCTGAGGAGCAGAGGGTGTGGCTGCCGTGGTGACGGTGCTGCTGACAGTGGTCGCAGGAATGGGTGCAGGGACAGGGGCAGGAGGGATGGGATCAGGGTCGTCGATAAGGGCCTGTCTTCTTTCTCTCTCCTTAATCACTTGAATCAAGCAGTAGGTCACAAACATAACGATGATGGTGGTTATAGGAAAGCCTGGGAAAGAAAGGATTCACATAGCCTCATTGTTAATAAGTGATTAGAAAACTTAGACCCTCTTCAAAATATGAAAAAATGTAGATGTTGGAAGGCTAGACTTGGCTGAAATCAGAACTAAAACTCAATTATTGACATGTGAAATGAAAGTCATTTAATTTTTGCAATGAAACTGAATGTATTGGACATGTTTTGCAAGAAACTACAGGTTTTGCCTCGATCTTGTTGAATATTTAAAAGACTTCCTATGTAGTCTCTTATTGTAACCAAATTGATCACCTTTGAGAAGCAGTCTTTTGGCTACCAACTTGGCAAAGTCCAAACTGTTCAAGGCCAGGATGTTGTACAACACAATGGTCCAGAAGTTGAAAGTGTTGAAGATTGCTCGGATCCGGCGAGACATTGCTTCTGACATTGCCATCTGTTATGAACACATCACAAGATTCAATTCAATACACAAAAAAGTTCTTTGTATCTAAATCCTAATGACGACCTTCAGCAACCAACCTCAAAGGAAGCGAAGGGCTCCATGGAGAAGAACTTGGCAGTCCACAGCTCAAAGTTGAGGCCAAAACAGTTAAAGAAGGCCCAGATCAGCACCACCTGGCAAGGCCCCAGCCACAGGATAGTGACGCCAAAGGTGCAGAGTGTGGCCACCAGCTCCTCCAGCACATTGTTATGCTTCCCTCCCAGATAATCATACACATACCTATGGGGAGTAACACATATCTCTGGTATTGTTTACATTATATCCTGTTGCTAAATTTATCAGTACTAATATGACTCATATTTAAAGGAACGGTCAACTCAAAATGCAGAGGATATTCCCACTTATACCTACAGTACTGCAGTTTATCCATCTTGAAAATTTCTGTGTGATTTGGTAATATTTCCAGTCTGCTGTGCTCCTCTCTGTCTCCCGGCACCCCGGTACAATGGGGCCGGATGGCTATTGTTTTATGGAGCTCAAACCGTCAAAAATTTACATGTGAAAAACTTTGCTCTTTGCAAAAACAATGACACAGATACCCAACATAATCCACAGCCCTCGGGGACAAAGAGTCTTGCTGGGAGCTGTTTCCTGCTAAAGACCACCAGCAAACTGTATATCCATCCCCAAGGAGTACATATTTGGGGCAGACAGATACAGAGGTACAGTTGGCAATAATGGAGTGCCGGGCAATAGCGAAGGTCATGGCAGACTGGATAGATTGCACTATGAGATGCTGTACATATATATATATGCTGTATATATTAGGTGAACTGATCCTGTAATTCAGTGGTCTGAGACACTCACTTGCACAGCCAATCGTTAATTCCTCTATCGAAGTGGCTGGAAAAGGAGACAATACAACACAATGTCAGTATTAACCTACAACATGATGAAATGTGTATCTTGTAATGACCGAATATGTGAATGAGAGTAAGCTGTGTAAACTTTACTCACGTTTCAGCAAAAACATAGAGCATGGTGATACATTTCGGGGGGTTGGGCGGGTCCAGATGATCCAGTCTGGATACTGTGTTGATGACGCCAAACATGACAGCGGCTTTCACCCAGTCGTACACCAGGTTGGTGTAGGCCAAACCCACTGCAACACACAGCCAACATGTGAGTACACTCCGCAATCATTTGAGACTGATAATATTGATATGATAAGTGACTGATTGATCCCCACTGGGAAATTCCCTTATTGACCCCTTCAAGGGAAGTCAAAGCATACAGTTCACTACAAAACAGCACTGTTAGAGATTCAAGTGTCTTGCTCCAAGGCACTTCATCAGGTTGGGTGCTTGTTGACACAGAGCTTGAAACAGGGTTCTCTGGCTGAGAGGTTTCTTTAGAGGGAAATCCACCAGACTGATCAAAATGAAAACTAACTGAACCCAGCTTTTTAACAACACTGAAATCAAGATACCTGAGTACTTGAGAGACCTTTAAGCAGATGTTAATTTGTATATCATATTGTATATTTGGCATGCTTCCAGGACACAACCTTCTCAACAACCTGTGGTATTCTCTTATTTTTGTAATCCACTGCTTTTAATGGCAGCTTCATCTTTAGAGGAACACAATGGAAATAAGCCTCTGACTCTCTTGTTTTTTTTATCCTTGATTGTTTTTAAGTAGTTGCACTAAGGTGTATGTGTATAGTGGCTTATGAATGAATAAATCAAAGCAGAGCAAAGCAAATGAACCTATTCTTTGCCTACAAAATGTACACAATCAACTTGTTTAAATTTGAATATAATACAAATCATGTCAGTTAGTGTGCTTGGTGGCCTGAGGAATAATCCATCAATGCTAAACAACTAATTTATGGGCAATCTAACAAAATAAAACAAAGAAACCACTGAGGTAGTAATCTGAGGAGGTGAACAGACCTACAGCCCAGTCAGACACGTGCTTTAGCAGCTTCACGTCAGAGGGGATGGTTAGGATGTACATGAAATGGAAGAGGACGTCCACTACAAGGATGGCTGCGAGGTGGATCAGCCCCTGCACGCTGATATTCCACATCTCCCTCTCTTTCCTGGTCAGGTTTGAGTTGTTGGCCTGCAGGGGGCAGCACACACATGACACAACTGCCTCAGCTGTTCTGTCACACACTCAAAATGTCACATACTCAAGATGTTACTGAAGAGACGTCCAGCTTCTACACTGCAGTGTGGCTCATGAATAGAAATCAAAGAAATATCACACCCACATCCTGTGTACTCAAATAACAGCTAGCCTGGGTCAGGTCCAGCCTTATATCCCCTGTATCAGCCACAGATTTTCATTATAATTCAGAAATCTGTTATGACTACCAGACCCCAAGGACATCAACACACCCACAAGTACAGATCAAATAATGCACTAAACAGACCAGACCCATCAACATCTGGTAAGTGATATTTGAGAATTAATATGTATGTCCACGACTTGTTTTTGAAATGTGTAATTATGTAGTCAACCGGAATGTAAATTACCTGAACACAAAATTTATCAAAGGTCATGATAGGTCCAAAGTAGAAGAAGGGGAGGTAGAAGTTGTACTTGAGCAGCTCCAAGATGTTGTAGTTTCCCTCTTTCCTCTCACAGTTCTCCAGAGCAAAGCTGATGCAGCGCATGATAGTAAAGCCACAGCCTCCATAGAAGAGCACGTGGCGGAGCTCAAAGTCTCCCTGCACAAAGTCAGCCTAAACCGAGAAGGGAATTCATAGGGAGGGTAAGGCAAATATTGTCATTCATAACAGATCATGAGAAATAAAAGCGGTGTAATCTGCAAACAACTGTCGAAGCTGCACTATGAGAACTTGGCGGCTCCAAATGACACCAAGAGCTGACTGTATGAACTACAGCTCCTTGGATTCATGTAACATGATGTCAGTGAAATGAACATAAGATGCTCATGTTTACCAATCAGGCCAATCTGTGATGTTTTAAACCAGAGAATACTAAAAGGATGAGAGAAGCAAAATATCTCATGATTGAGGCTTAATAACAAGTTCATATTTCAATTAAATTTCAATCCAGCAATTCCAGTGGCAGGGAAGAGCCCATACTGAACAACAGGAATTTAATTTGCACAAATATGGTAAATCCACAGGGGGGATGCTCTTCTTTCCTGAAGCCCCTTTTTTGTGGTTTAATTTTGTAATATAAAAGAACATTACCAAAAACGATGCTAGATTTGCCACTTTGAGCAATCCCTGCACATGATAGGCAACAGGTTACCTGCCAAGACACAAAGGGTTCACACTTGAAGGTCGCAAGGGTGGCCAGGCCGGTGACGAAGCAAAGCCAGCGGAGCTTCACGAGGGAGATGCTGTAGAGCAGGATGCAGTGGGACAGGATGAGGGTGACGTAGGTCCAGCCCATACTGGTCCATACCGCCAGCAGCCCATACACCATGTACACCAAAGACCTGTGCTGTGGGAGAGAAAAACAGAGTTACTACTGGGTCACTACCAGTACCAACACGAGTACCAATCAGTATCAATATTGAGTACGTTTCATGGGAATGGCATGCTAAGGCTCTCTCACAAAGATGCAAACAAAAAATGGTAATTTTTGATATTTCCTTTCTTGTGCAGCAGGTTGAAAATCAGTCTATAATTAAGCTGACACTTTCTGGTTGCAGATTTGTCAGTATGATTTGTCACAAACTGGGAAATTACTCAAAGGTACTGCAGAAAATAACAGTTCTTTGATGTGTATAAAATACAGTTTTACTTAGTCTACTGTTGATTATCAGGCCTCCCTGTGGCATTTATGTACCAATAACCAAACAAAATGATACATATTTCTGTATATACAAAAAGCATCACACGATGGATATTTTAAATATGCATTAAAGCACTGTCTTTCACACTGACAGAGCGTGCTGACACGACACATGGTCGACTGATGCTAACCAAAGCAAACTGCCACATTTAACTCTGATCTGGTTAAATATAGAATGCTATCTATTTCTCTCTCCTCTTTCTCTCTCCATCCCTCTGTCTTGCTCTCACTCAATCTTCCTCTCTGATGATTTGTTCCCACCTGGTCCCATTCATCATTCACTCTTTAGGCCAGTAATATAAAAAGCTACTGTGCAACAAAGTAAAAATAAAAATGGGACAAAGAGGATTCAAAACCACTTAGTATCCATAACACATTATGCCATCTTGTAAAGAGCGAGAAATTCATCATATTAGACCATCTTAATGTAGTGCCAACTTTATATTAATATGAATGATGTGACGTCTCACTCAGGTTATCAAACCTTACAACAAATATCATTTATAAACATGAATGTACTTAGCGCTATTAGTATAGTCTACACATACTATCCATTTTTGCCTGCAGCAGCGTTCATGGTCATAATGAATCAGTTAAGGAGAAGCACCTGTGGCGCCAACATGGAGCAGATCTTGGCAAACAGCACGTGGCCAGACAGAGCAAACAGGATGTGCTCTCTGAAGGTGGAAAACCACATCATCCACTCGAAATCAGCCGTATCCTGCAGATCAGTGAGCATTCATATAATTCAGAAACAGCATCTATGTATAAAAGGAATTTGTCTCAGCAGCATTAAGATCAGGCACCCTCACCATTTTCCTCCCAAAGTAGTACCATCCTGGCTTAACGCTGGACTTGAACGTCTTCCTGTTTGCATTGGCTGGAATAAGAGAAAAGAGAGGAGAAAATATCAGCTGTGGAAGAAAAAATAATAAAGTTTATGTGCTGTGTGTTTGTCTTATTGTGCTTACCGACAGTACGCTAGTGTTTGGTGAGAAACTGCCATTGACTGGGCAAAAAAGAAACTTGGTATGTTTCATATCTGCACACATACAAAACTTTCATACTACACATACACAGTATTCTCAATATATGTATTGTGTTTGCAATTTTTGTTTCTTTTTGTTACTTGTTTGTGTTTTTATTCAGGATGCTGCAACAAATAAATTTACTTGTTGGTACAAATAGAGAAGCCTTGGAGCCTGAATACTTGGCTATTACATCAATACACAGTTTTTCTTCTTTTCACTATTCACTTATTTATAAAAGACTTTCTATCTATTTTTCTCTTTTTCTTGTCCTTGAATGCAGATGTGGAAGCTTTTGTTACGGCTGAGAGGCTCACAATAAATGCAGGGCCCACATACAATCCTATTTTCCTCTTCCACCCTGTGGTATTAATACAGACACCTGATCTCCTCTGCGTGGTCTGCATAGCTGCCACTCTTGGCTCTCGCACACTGAAACGCCCCCCTGCCTTTTCCCCAAGACAATACTGCACAGCAGGTCCCCATTATGCACTCTGCTACAGAGCAACCTGCCCATGAAATCAGCTGCACCATATGTGCTGTACAGTACATATCGTGCAGCCAGTGACTAACTGGACTGGCAGAGGCCAATTGGCAAATATAATCCATGCCTCAGGATTAGGATCGCAGCTTTAGTTAAAAGGGTAAACCATTCATAGAGCAGGCAGCTGAGAGATAATTGTTTGCTTAAGCACTTTTTTCCCAAGTCGATATTACACTGCCTGATCTGTCTTCTAGTCATTCCCCTGAAGTGGCAATCCAGAAGTGGGCTGAATAAGGTCATGGACTCTTAGGCACTGAGTTGGGTTGAGTGCCTCATGATTGTATATATGTACATACACATACACATGATTCCTACTATCGTACTCACAACTGGACACCTCAGAGATCCAGCTGGCGGCCCAGACCATCGCCAGACACAGCACCGTGTTGTAGAAATAGATCTCATACTTGGGAAGAGCAGCTTTGATCCCCATGGTAGCACCGACGCCTGCAGCTCAGGAGCCTCCTGAACAGACAGCGCTGACCAGAGAATGCCTTATCTGTCGACCAGAACATGTTGATCAGGAACATGCATTCTTAGACTATTGAAAAACTGGATAAACAGGAACTACTAACAGGACAGAAGCAGCAACAAGTATTACAGAACAGCAGGTCTGGTTTATTCTCGCTCCAGCTAAGACACATATCACGATGGTTCACACAGTATTAGCACCTCTTCAGTCTTTCAGATACTTATCTAATTTAATTACATCTCTTACACTGACTCTCCTAAAACAGAAAAAAATGGAAAACTGTGGCTGGGCATGTGTCCTGAACTAGTGACAATACGCTAGAAAAATGAAATGACATATCTTTATTTCAGCACTAACTAAGTATAGACGTGTCTACTTGTCCATCACTCCAGCTTCAGATCATTCTGGTCTGTGTCACATGTGAACTACTGTACCCGCCATGTCATGCAACCTTCTGTCTTCACATTTAAAAGGCCCACACAGAACTGCTCTTATCTTCTGCTTTTGAAGTCCCTTGTCTGATGAGTCTGACAAGGCGGTTATCATTTAGGAATTTTATCTGGCACCTTTAAAGGGATTATTAAGGGGAAGCACACAGTAAAGGGCAAATGGGCAAGTTTCCACTGATTAGAATTCAGAGAGGTGAAGGCATCTAAAAAGAGCAGCTGCCCGCTATTTTTAACCAAACAACCTCTCTCCTTTGAATACATGAATTTATTAGATGCCTCTTATCCGTGCTAAAAAGATTATTTCTTTATTTGCAATTTGTAAACCACAATCAAACAGTCAATCAGAGCTTAATAAGGCAGCACTACCTCACACTTGATGAGTGAATAAATATTTTGTCTACAAGCATACAGGCACTTTATGATTCTCCCGTTTCTCCCCACAATGTCTGCCTAAGATGCAAGCTGCTGGAAATGCCACTGGGTCATGCACTAGTTTTTTCCTGAGCGACACCTGTTGTGATACTGACCTTGAGCGCAGGAATGTGGTGAGTTGCGAGCCCGGAGAAGTTGCTGTGAGCGAACCAGTCAATTCAGCCTCTTGCAATTAAAAGTGAGCAATTGGTGATTTTTAGAGGAAAGGCGTGGGGTGGGAGAAGGCAATCTACTGCATCTGCTGCATCTACACAGCGCAGGGGGTGGGCTGCGGGTCCCACTGCCTCCCGGGGAGGGAGCTGCCACCAGTTAAAGGTGGCATGTATTTATACTTTGACCATTGACACACAGGGGGGCGGAACATAGGGACGGGTGAAACAATATGAAATAGCTTGGAGAATATTGGCGTGTTGCTATGGCGCACTGAAATGAATTTCCCGAAGGACGCAGAGGAGAGTAAAAACAACCTTAATTAATTTTTCTGCTTTTTTTGTTATGTAAACTGGAATTCACGTTTCATTAATAGGCTATTCATGAGGTAAATCATAGCGTCGTTATTTGAACTCATGATTTTTAGAGGTAAAACATAAATTTATGCATTTCTGGAAATAGGCCTATACTATATTTGATGCTAGCCTACTGTACCCAGTGCGGTCTTTATTTTACCGGGATATCTTAATCTTTAGCCTGCATCACTGCATATAAACTAATGGAAGTTTTTACTTACTGGATCTGTGTCTTCCAGAAGGTCCAGGTTCACCTAAAAGCCTCTGTGTTTCAACTTTCCAGGCGTTTGAAACAAAATCATTTAGTGAAAAACGACTTGGACTTTGTGTCATTCGCCTTAGAATACAGCATACATCATGAAGATGAGTTTTGCTCTTTTTTTCTTCAAAGTTCTTGTGGGAAATGGGCTACAGCCTCTTGTGGGCTTTATTTTTCTAAATCCAAACTGGTTTTTGGTTTGCTTTAGGTTGCTGCATTATTTGTTCTTTATTGTTTACTTTTAATTGTATATTCAGCTGTAACTCACTGACAGGAGACCCGTCTGCATCCTGGAGATGTGCGCACTAGAAGTTTAGCCATTTTGATTATGGCCTGTCACATTTCAATGTGCATCGTTTTCCGGTCACATTGTCATCTCAGATTTTTCATTTCATGTTTCTGCCATTAAGTTTCTTTTCTCCCATTGCTACTTTCCATATTCTCAGTTGCCAGTTCTGTTTTGAGAGGGTCTAAGCCTGTTGCAATTTTGAGCTGTGGCCAAATGTCCATGCTTCAGATTCTATAAGGGAAACTGAGCCGTGAAACAACAGGCAGTGCCGACTAGTGACAACAAGACAAAACTGAATGAAACCCTGCTGGATCATGCTGCAAAACAAAGTGGGAAAAAAGCAGGAAAACATGGACAACATTGTGAATATGTATTCATGCAAAGGAAGATGTATTCTTTATTTGAGTCATCTAAAAAAAAAACTGTAGCCTTCAATTATTAAGACAGGAGACAGTCAAGCCCCCCACAGAGAGCATTACACAGTTGAAACCAAACAAAAGTCCAAATGTGTGGAATCGCACAAACACAAGACAGATGTAGAGGTTCTCCTGTGTTTTCAGCTCTTATGAGTGGAAGAGTTCCCTCCTTGGAAAGTGATAATACTGTTCAAGATGGCAGGACGCTGGCGTTTGTGAGTGGCTCAGTTTATCTTCCAGTTTGACACGGTGCTACAAGACACGCTGAAATCCCCTGTTCTAATGCTGTCGAAAGCATCATCAGTTTAATTACAAATGTCTCAACAGATAGAAGGATAGAAATGGAGATACAAAACCTGGAATAAATACTCTTATTAATAATTCTTATTAAGAAAAAAAAACATTAAAATGAGAAATTCAGGCACTTAAACATGTTGTTTATTAACATCAATTAAATGTAAAATCTTGACTGACTAATTTGGTCCTTAGAGGTAGAAATTAAAGGAAGTTAATGAGTCCCACTTTGTTTACTCCCTCTTGCTGGTCTCTTGCCCCTCGAAGATGGGATACTTTTTCTCCACCTCAGCCCACATCAAGGTGCCGTTGGCCAGATCTCGCACAATACCTGGCAGCACACTGACCTGCAGATAATATAGTGAATCATTGCAGTAAAACAATGCATGCACAAAAGGCTACCACTTTACTATAAGACTCCCCTTATGAAGAGTTATTAATCGTTCCCAATTGGGGTATTAATTAGGTTGCAAACACTTTATAAATCATTAATAAGCATTATAAACAAGTTATAACATAGTTTCCAAAGATTGAAGGATGGTTGACTGATAAAGGGAGAAGATAAAGTAGGCTAAGCAACTAGGAAGATCTGAGATTCAACAGGATAGATGCAGTGCAGCAGCAACTTGATCTTGCCACTGAGCCTGCATCAATGTATGAAAACTGTTGTAACTTGTTTATAACTGTTTATTAATGATTTATATCGTCTTTAAACTGATGCTAACTAAAGCGAAAAGTGTGAATGTTGTACCTCGGCTCTGATCTGTCTCATGGAGTCGCGGTCTCTCAGGGTAGCTGTGTGGGGCATCTTGTTCACTGTGTCAAAGTCGATGGTGATGCCAAAGGCCACTCCGATCTCATCTGTCCTGGCGTAGCGCTTCCCGATGGATCCTGAAGAGTCGTCCACTTTGTGAGACACACCGTTTTTGGTCATCGCCTCAGCTGGGAGACGATAATGAGAAGAAAAACAAGCAATGCATTTGAACAGAGGAGCTTTTTAACCCATAAAATCTAATGACAAAAAAATGGAACTGCTGAATGTATTATTTATACAAGTCTACCAACATTTACACAGAACAATACTGTATTTCTAAGACACATTAATGTTAGATAAGATACAATAAGATACAACTACTACTCACACAACTCCCGGACAAAAGGCATAAACTCCTGGTTTTGGCTCAGAGGAAGGACAGAACATTTGTATGGAGCCACAGTAGCAGGGAAGCT
Organism: Myripristis jacobus; assembly: GCA_900302555.1. NCBI lineage: Eukaryota > Metazoa > Chordata > Actinopteri > Holocentriformes > Holocentridae > Myripristis > Myripristis jacobus. The sequence continues at coordinate 29,129 of OMLB01035251.1, read as the reverse complement.
GAAATACTAGTGAGCAGATAAGTCATCAATTAGAATCAATGGCAAGGGTGGAAGTACCTAAATACATTTACTCACATTAACTGAGCAGCTATTTTTTGCATCATAAACTTAACTTTACTGTGTAATTTCTAAAAATTCCAGTTAGAAGAATCTAGTTTGAACTCTCATTATGGGGGAAAAAAGCACATGTAACACAGTTCACATTTCTAAAAATTATTTCTAAAAAAGTAACACAGGAACTTTTTCTAAATCAGCTACTTTGTCACAGTGCTCTACTTGGATAGGTTATGGTAAAATGCTTTCCACCTCTGAGCAATGATACATCTGACGCATACATTTTTCAAAATACAGCGAGGAAAATAAGTATTGAACGCATCAACATTTTTCTCAGTAGATATATTTCTAATGGGGCTATTGACATGAAATTTTCACCAGATGTTGGTAACAACTCAAGAAATCCACACATACAAAGAAATCAAAACAAATAAATCTATAAATTAAGTAATGTGTAATAAAGTGGAATGACACAGGGAAAAAGTATTGAACACATAAAGAAACGGAGGTGCAAAAAGGCACGGAAAGCCAAGAAAGTAGATGAGATTTAGAAAGCAATCCTGCCCCCTATCAGAGCAAATTAATATCAGCTGGTTTAGTCCTAATTGATGGCTAATTAAAAGGTTTCTCATTACCAAGGTGTCACACAAGAAGCATCTCATGATGGGTAAAAGCAAAGAGCTCTCTCAAGAGCTTCGCAACCTTATTGTTGCAAAACATACTGATGGCACTGGTTACAGAAGTATTTCTAAACTTCTGAATGTTCCAGTGAGCACCGTTGGGGCTATAATCTGGAAGTGGAAATAATTAACATAATTTCACCATAAACCGGCCACGACCAGGTGCTCCTTGCAAGATTTCTGACCGAGGAGTCAAAACAATAATCAGAAGAGTTGTCTAAGAGCCAAGGACCACTCACGGAGAGCTTCAGAAAGACCTGGAATTAGCAGGTAACAGTTGTTTCAAAGAAAACAATAAGTAATGCACTCAACAGCCCTGTCCTCTATGCACGCTCACTGCACAAGACTCCACTGCTGAAGAAAAAGCATGCCGAAGCTCGTTTAAAGTTTGCTGCACAACATTTGGACAAGCCTGTGAAATACTGGGAGAATATAGTCTGGTCAGATGAGAGCAAAACTGAACTCTTTGGATGTCATAGAACACACCATGTTTGGAGGGCAAATGGCACTGCACATCAACCCCCAAAACACCAAGAGTGAAGTTTGGATTTGGGAACATCATGGTGTGGGGCTGTTTTTCCAGCATATGGTGCTGGCAGACTTCATAGAATTGAAGGAAGGATGAATGGAGAAATGTACCGAGACATTCTTGATAACAATCTGCTGCCATCTACCAGGATGTTGAAGATGAAACGAGGGTGGACATTTCAGCAAGACAATGATCCCAAACACACAGCCAAGGAAACTCTCAACTGGTTTCAGAGAAAGAAAATAAAGCTGCTAGAATGGCCCAGTCAATCACCCGACTTGAATCCAAATCAAAATCTATGGAAAGAACTGAAGATTAGAGTTCATAGAAGAGGCCCCCCCGGAGCCTGTGGAAAAAAGGGCCAAAATCACACCCGAGCAATACATGCAACTAGTTTCTCCACACAGGAGGCGTCTTGAAGCTGTCATTACCAACAAAGGCTTTCTACTAAGTATAAAATAAATTTCAGTATCTATGTTAAATACTTTTTCCCTATGTCATTCCACTTTATTACACATAATTTATGGACTTATTTGTTTTGATTTCTTTGTATGTGTGGATTTCTTGGGTTGTTACCGACATCTGGTGGAAATTTCATGTCAATAGCCCCATTAGAAATATATTTACTGAGGAAAATGTTGACATGTTCAATACTTATTTTCCCCGCTGTATCAAGTGTATAAATTTTTATGCACTAAGTTCTGACTGGACAATGCTGGGTGGGCATGTGAGGCCAGCTCAGACTTTAGTCCTGCTTCAAAGCCGTCCTACCGTTCTCTGTTCATCACCTTCCCGGACGCGGAACGAGTGCTCGAAGATAGAGTACATGATCCTGCCGATGCCAAAGGAGGGCTCGATTACATTGGGAACAATCTCCTCCACTGTGGGAAAACAGAGACAGGTGGTTTCCCACAAGAACAAGACGCTGCTCTGCTCTGCAGCTCTACGGCCAGGTCTGGCTTCTTCTCTTACCGTGCAAGGTCTTCTGAAATCTCCTCACGCTGACCATGTCTCTGTTGAGTTTAAAAGACTTGCCTTCAGTCTCGATGATGAACTCCCTGTGGAAATGTGGACAGCGTCTCCAAATGAACTTGGCAGCGTACAAATGCATTCAGAAATAAACATCATCATTGATAACCACTGCAGTGTTAATTACCCGTTTTCATTGAGCAGCTTCTCCTGATCAGTAATATAACATTCATCACAGATTGCCAAGTATTCCAGGATTGACTTGGCATCTTTCTTGTAGGCCATGCCTATGGCTCCCTTGCTGGGCTCAAACTGGACGACATTTACAACTTTGTGTGCAGACATTAAGGAGCAGGACTCCTGAGTACAAACCAGGCCATATTAACAACTTGTAGGCAACAGTAAAGAGGAAATGGAGGTTGCATCATCACAGCCAGCAGATGTGAACAGTCAGACTAAGATAACACTGTGGTCAAGGTTGGTACATTGTCTATACAGAAGGATATGGGTTGTTTGAGGAGCTTTTCGGCCACTAGAGGGACTTTGGTGGCTCTGGAGTGGCACGAGAGATCATAGCAAGAGCGGTCAGCACAGCCCACAATCTCAATCCAGCCCTGTGGGAGAACAGCTAGTGATCAAGTGTGGACAAGGTAGATTTGCGTGCCCTCTTCAGACTGTTGAGATTATACATGAGGATGAAACAGAAAGATTTTACATAAGAGGTTTTGGACTCAGCATCCCAGCAGTCGCAGGCGTAGTGGGCCATTTCATTTTCCATGTGCTGGCGGAAACGCACTTTATCTTTGGACAACCCCACTTTGATCAAATACAGGTAGATTCTCCCAATGAAGTAACCCAGGACAGAGTTGTTGATCACTCCCTGGAGCAGACAGAGCAAGAAGTCTGTTATCAGTTCAATTATTACATTTTTGAAAACTGAAAATTTTCATTCTTGCAGTTAATGCAATAATAATATACTAATTACTAAACTGACAGGAAAGTTTATTTAGAGCCCTTAATCACTGTTAAAGTCTCAAAGGGCTTTACAGACCCACAGTTTATTGAAAACAAAAATGACATCCCCTTATATAAACCCTCACAGGGGCAAGAAAAAAGCCCCCTTCATCACATTAGTGTATTTTTTACTACATTAACAGGATTATAACACTGTCATAATACAACTCCAATCATGACTGCATTAATGCTTATCTACCCTAACAGGAAGCAATAGACGTATAATTAGCACCTGTGGTCATCTTCACACTGAACCAAAGATGATTTTAGCTCTGAGGATAAACCCTGTCCCAGTATCACAGCTGATAAAGGTGATCCATTACCTGCTCCACAGCATCCCCCAGCCTCATGATTTGGGCAGACTGGCCGCTGGTCTGGGCCTTGGAGGAGTACAACATGATTTCTAGGTCGGCCACATTGGGGAATTTCGGGTGGACCTTCTCGGCTGGGTCCACAAAGTGCTCAATCTCAGCCATGGTGAACTCTCTGCAGGGAGGAGAAGAGGAAGTCTGTATATTGGCCTGGTGATGAACACACTGCGTCTATGGCAAATTTGCAGCTGAATAATGAAACAGAGGACATGATGTGTCTGGCTACCTGACACGGATGAGTCCAGAGCGAGGAGAGATCTCATTCCTGAAGGAGTTGCCGATCTGAGCAGCACCGAAGGGAAGCTTTCCTTGGTTAAACTCCAATAAGCGCTTGAAGTTGAGGAACATCCCCTGGGCAGTTTCAGGCCTCAGATAGCTGTGAAGTAGGAATTAGTTGATGCAATGTCGATACAACAAATGCTCTCCACATGGCACGGTTGTACTTGCAGAGTGCACAGATGTTGTGTTATATTGATCCATACCCGGGCATATTCCCGCCTGGCCCGATGGATGTCTGGAACATCAGGTTGAAGGAGATGGGAGGTGTGAGGTCATTTCCTGTGGAGGGCGACTTGACATTGTACTTCACAAAGAGATCAGCCAACTCCTGCTGAGCATAGTTGTCCATCTGAAACAGAGAGCATGTGTGTGCATGATTCCCCAGCCAGTACAAGTCTGCACGGAGATGTAGAGATGCTTGATCTTCACCAGCATCAGATCTCTGAATGTGTGTATGTGCACAGTACTTTGATATTTATCAAACACACACCTGAGTGATCACATCCTCCATCTCATTCGCCTTCTCCACTGAGCATTTCTCATCAGACATCAGCTTTTTTAAGTGAGCTGAGGGGAAAAAACACCTCACTCAGCAACTGTTTTAAACCAGTTACAAAAATATGAAAAATATGAGTCATTTTGCTTGCCATCAACAGTAATCTGTGTGCATTCTGACATCTAAAAGTATTGTGATTTTAGTTTGATCTTAGCCTGAGGACAAGAATCACCATATCAGCTATGACATACCAGCCATCTGCAGTCCCACCCCTGCCTGCAGTTATTTTGGAAGATAACCCGCTCAGGCAGGTAACACCTGTCCATATAGATTCTTCTTAAATTTCAATAAAATGCACAAAGTCACCAAAATCTGGCGAAATCTACACGGACATTATGACATTATTCTGTGACATCCAAGTTGCAGACCAATATAATTGCGGCATTCCTAGCTGAATCAGCAACTATCCGCTCTTTTCAAGCATTTGGCCTACAGGTTGTGCTTATTGCACAGGCAGGCCGTTTGTCCTCGGGATGAAAGCCGACACCCGGTTAGTAAAAGAGCAGAACAATAGGAAGTCCTGGGCAGGACTCAGCTGGGTGGGGTTCATTTCAACTCTCTAAATGACATAATGGTGGGAGAACAAAGTCACCTTTGAGGAGGTGATCAGCACGGAAGCATTCCCCCGTTTTTGCATCTTTCACCATGTAGTCAGCAAATTTATCCACATGCCCCGATGTCCTGAGAAGAATAAACAAGTTATTACACAAATCACGAGAGATTTTTATGTCCAATCTGACTTCTGTTCTTATTCTCTTGATCTGGTACTGCATGTAAATTGCATACGGCTGTAATCGTCTATGCTTGTGTAGATGTTTTTGGGTTTAAAGGAACAGTTCACACCAAAAAAAAATCTCCCTTACACCTAGTGCAGTCTAAAAGCAGTCATCAAATACAAAGTAGAACACCATAAACTGTCTAGTTGGCCAGTGTTCTTCCACAGGAAATAGTTTCCAAAAAACTTTTGCAGCATGAAACTACCAGGATATCTTTTTGAGAATTCGAGCATTTTGAGTGAACTGTTCCTTTAAATGCTGATGCTGTAGATGATGTCACCTACTTGAGGACAGGCTCAGGTGTCAGCATGGTGCAGTCGATCTCCAGGATCTGCTCCTCCTGGATGAAGTGCTGCCTCCAGGCCTGCAGGATGTTGTTCTTCAGGGCACAGCCCACGGGGCCAAAGTCGTACAGGCCGCTCACACCTGAGCCACATGCAGGTTAACCAGTCACTCACTGCGCTACACTGAAATGTTTATGGTTACAGTGCATGCACTGTGAAACTCTATTTTATTTATTTACACTCTGAATTTAACTTGCCTGCAATATACATTATTGTGACATGGTTTCCTGCTATTTGCATTTCCCCTTTATTTGCCAATCCATATAATGTTTTACCTCCATATATGGCAAAGGCTTGATCATAGAAGAATCTCCTCTTTAATGTATCCTCCATCTTTGATCTGTCGACCACATCATCTTTGGGCTGCAAAGTCAGCTCCTGGTATGAGGCACACATGATTGCACAGTGGTGTATACTATTCTGTTTACACAGGTCAAAACAGATCAACATGTTGTGTACAGTAAGCTGTAATCTGAGGTGTTTCATCTCTTTAATAAAACTGAGAAATGAGACAAAAGGGTAGGCACTTTGTGTTTTATGTGGAGGGATACAGAGGGGAAAAAAAAACAAAAAGAGAGAGAGAGAGGGGAAAACAACCCAGCAGGCGTTCAAGACTCACTTTTGTTTCCAGAATCCTCTTCCTGGCTTTCAGCTCTGCTACAGCTTTACTGATGTCCTGCTCAGGGGCTCCCTGCTCTTTCAGCAGGCGCAGCAGCTCACCCTGAGCACAGGCAAAGCAAAAAACAAAAAACAAAAAAAACTATAAGCAATATACTTTCACTTTCACGTGAACACGCACCGGCTCAGGGAACTCTATCATTTCAAAGAGTATTTTTATTGTTGTTATTTTGCAAAGATTAGAATGAGAGCGGTCAAACATTCCTCTAATCTACCACACATGCAGATTAAATGTTTACTCTTGTTCTTGCAGTTTGGAATAAACTTTCAGTGATCACCATAAGTCAAACAAAACCATTTGTAATATCAGAAAAGCATCAACTTTTATCCCTTTTGCTTAAAATATAATCGTTTAATTTACACTCCATCATTTTCATGCTACCTACAGAATCGACCTTGTTAATTACTTGCAAATATGAGCTTCATTAACTCTCCAACCAACACACTCTGTAATCAACTCCAAATAAATTTCACTCAGTATCAACGCTTTATGCAATTTTATGCTATGCACTGAAATTGTTCTGCAGATACAAAGGTGGTTAACTTAGTTCAGGTAGGATTTCGCCGTGTTGCAGCTGAGGTGTGAAAACTCACCTGTTCCTTCACAGCTTGCCTTAAAGGAGCGAGGACTTCCTCCATGGCCACACGTCGAGGGATCGCTGCGCAAAAAGCTGAGCTGCAAGCTGCGGTGCTGCTTTGTTTTTAACTGGACTTTCACATTTACTTTTCCTTAAGCCGGGAGAAACACTGGGAGGCGCCTACATGCCGGTCAATCACAGCGCTTGAAACTGAAGGGGTTTGTTGCATCAGCCAGAAAAGCGAAGACATGACGACCAACAAGAAAAACTAACTGTGTGTGTGTGTGTGTGTGTGTGTGTGTGTGTGTGTGTGTGTGTGTGTGTGTGTGGGAGCGCGGGGGTCATGCATAAAAGTGCAATGCATT